>CATIWM010260342.1:0-28404 GCA_949671775.1 Mallotus repandus
GGAGTTTGTTTAGTAATTAGTATTTGATTAGGATTTTTATTATTATTTGTCTATTTAGGAAGATTTATTTAGTTTTTAATTAATGTTTATCTTTTGAGTGTAGGTGGACCCGGGCAATTAAAGAGCAAATGAGGAATTTAGGATTGAATTGTCAAAACTTCCAAATCTTATGTGAAGCTTTGAGCCATGTTCAGCCATGTTTGAGCCATCTAGATTTTGGACGTCACCTAGCTTTGCCGTATCTAAGTTGTGTGATGATTAGGAAGTCTCTTGTTTTGCAAATTAAGAAGATTTAAGACCAAAGAGGACTCTCCCCAGCCCTAGTTCTATATAACAGAAATTAAAACACTTTTTTGGAGGGGGGAGACGAGGAGGCAAGATACACAGGGCATGCTTAACTGAACTTGAGAGAGTATTTAGGTAATATAGAGCAATTACCCTTAACTGAATTCCAAAGACTATTTGTTTGATAATGTGTTTAAGACTAGAATGGAATAGTTAAACTAAACCTAGATTGTAAGCATTACATATTTGATTTCAGTCTAGATTATTTAGTTGTTATTTATATTTTATAATTGCTTAACTTCTTTGACTCAGTTTGCTAGCTAAGTTATAAGTAAAAATAATTGGTAGTCAATATATAGTCTTTGTGGGAATGATATCTTATGTGCTACAGTCGTGACTCGTGCGCTTGCGAGTTTTGAGAGTAACAAGTTTTTGGCGTCGTTGTTGGGGATTATATTAATAATAATAATCTCACAATCTTCAATATTGCCATGCATGGTTTATTTCTTTTTATTCAATTTCATATATTGTTAATTTTCTTTTCTATGTTGTTGACATTGAGGACAATGCTTTATGAAGATGAAGCATTATCCTTTTTCTTGATGAAGATGAAGCTTATCTTGAGTCTTTAGATTTTCCCATAGTGGAGAGTGAAAAGAAAATAGAAACGTGTGGTGAAGAAATAGAAAAGAGAAAGGTCTGACAGGAGTTAAGAAAAGAGAAAATAAATGAAGAAGAAAATGTGAGAGAAAATATTGAAAATATAAAAAGAAAAAAATGAGAAGAAAAGATGGAGGCTGGGTTAAGAAAGTGAAGGTGTAGATAAGAATAAAAAGTACATGGGGAAGGTTTACAAAAACATGTGGTATTTAAGGCCGTGACCTGTGTCATGTGACGTACTATTAAAAAGCTATTATGTGACATGACATTTAATGCTGTGTAAAGAAGATTGAAACACGGTGTCAAAACCATGATGTGGAAAGTGGTCACATGGAATGATGCCGTATTTTGTGGCATTTAACTCGGCTTCATGCCATGTGATGTGGTTTTTTGCACGGCTTGAAGCCGTACTTTATGGGGAATGACACAGCTTCAAGCCGTGTCTTATGGTGGCTTGCATGGCTACATGGAGGATGAAGCCGTGTCTTTATAGGCAGTAGATAACACGACATTGAACATGCCATGGACACAGGCCGTACAATATTATGTGAAAATTTATGGTGTGGGAGATACAACATAGGCATGTCCTATCAATGTTGTGTCACAAAACTGTGTTAATTGCATAAATATATCAGTCAGTGTTGGGTACCTTGACACAGCTTAGACTCAGCCGTGTATAACCTGTGTAATCACAACTCTGCTCCTAAAATCTGCAAACCTCTACTCAGCAATTTTCAACCTATGAAAGAAAGATAGAGTAAATAAAAACTAAAAATGAAAATTAAATTAAAATAAAATGATAGTGAAGAGACAATCAATTGGGTTGCCTTCCAATTAGCGCTAGTTTAAAGTCGATAGCTTGACTGTCCCTTGATGAATTCAGGATGTTTGTTCCATGAGTGTGCAAGAGACACTCTTCAGTCTAGCTTCCTCCATAAAGTAGGGCTTGAGACATTACCCATTTACCTTGAAAGCTTCATTTGCTTTGTTTACAAGCTTGATTGCTCTATGAGGAAAAACTTGTGTAATTTTGAATGGTCCAGACCATCGAGACTTTAATTTTCCTTGAAATAGCTTCAATCGGGAGTTAAATAGCAATACTAAATCTCCTTCTTAAAACTCTTTCTTTTGCAATCTTTTGTCATGCCACCTTTTTATTTTTTCTTTGTAAATATTGGCATTCTCATATGAATCAAGTCGAAATTCTTCAAGTTCATTCAATTGAAGTAGTCTTTTAAAACTAGCCTTTGCTTGATCAAAATTGAGAAACCTAGTAGCCCAGAATGCTTTGTGTTCTAACTCAACAGGAAGATGACAGGATTTCCCGTAAACCAATTTGAATGGTGAAGTCCCTATTGCAGTTTTGTAAGTTGCTCTGTATGCCCAAAGTGCATCATCTAATCGAGTGGACCAGGCCTTTATCGAAGCGTTGACTATTTTCTCCAGAATAGCTTTCAGTTCTCACTTTGAGATTTCCACTTGTCCACTTGTTTGAGGGTGGTACGGTGTAGCTACCTTATGCTGACCCCATATTTTGCTAACAGAGATACGAATTGACTATTGCAGAAGTGAGAACCACCATCACTGATTATAGCTCTCGAGGTACCAAAATGAGTGAACACATTTCTTTCTTAGGAACTTGATAACCACTTTAGCGTCATTGGTTGGTGAAGCTATTGCTTTGACCCACTTGGAAACGTAATCAACTCTAACCAGTATGTACTTATTTCTATAGGAGGTTGGGAAAGGTCCCACGAAATCTATCCCCCGTACATCAAATAATTCAATCTCAATGATACTGGTTAGTGTCATTTCATTCTGTCTGCTAATGTTTCCTACTCTTTGACAATGATCACACTTGATTATGAATTGCCTTGCACCTTTAAGGAGAGAGGGCAAATAAAACCCAATCTGAAGCACTTTAGCTGGAGTTTTGGTTGAACTTGCATGTCCCCCACACTCAATCGAGTGACAGTGCATAAGGACTTCTATATTTCCTTATCTGGAATGCATCTCCATAGCAATCCATCCCCACACTTCTTGTATAGGTAAGGCTTATCCTAAAAGCATTGCCTAGAGTCCTAGAGGAATTTCTTCTTCTGATGGTAATCCATGTCTGGTAGAAAGACACCGCAAGCAATATAGTTCACAAAATGAGCATACCAGGGGTCTCTGTGCTGGATTCCCATGAGCTGCTCCCCTGGAAAGTTATCTGAGATAGGAAGAGAGTCAGGATTAGTACTCTGTTCCAGGTGAGAAAGGTGATCTGCAACTAAATTCTCTGTCCCTTTACGATCTTGATTCTCCAAGTCAAATTCTTGTAAGAGAAGGATCCAATGGATGAGTTTTGGTTTGGCATCCTTCTTTGCTAAGAGATACTTTAAGGCTGAGTGGTCTATGTAGACAATCACTTTGCTTCAAACCAAGTATGAACGAAACTTGTCCATAACATGCACCACTGCTAGAAGTTCCTTTTCAGTTGTTGCATAATTCAGTTGAGTTTCATCAAGAGTGTGGCTGATATAATAGATAGCATAGGCTTGTTTCTCTCTTCGTTGCCCTAGAACAACTCCTATTGCATAATCACTGGCATCACACATTATTTCAAAAGGGAGGCTCCAGTCTGGCGGTTGTAAAATAGGTGTTGAAACAAGAGCTTCTTTCAACCTATGGAAAGCACGAAAACAATCATGAGTAAATTCAAAAGGAACATCCTTGGCAAGCAAATTAGTTAAAGGCTTAGCAATTTTTGAAAAATCCTTGATAAAATGCCGATAGAACTCAACGTGTCCCAAAAAACTTTGTATTCCCTTAACAAAGGTAGGAGGTGGGAGTTTTTCTATTACTGCAACTTTGGCCTTGTCAATGTCAATGCCATTCTCAGATATGATATATCCAAGCACCACTCCTTTTGTCACCATAAAATGACACTTCTCCCAATTAAGCACTAGGTTAGTCTCCTCATAATACTGCAACACTTTAGAAAGGTTATCCAAGCATGCATTAAATGAAGAACCATACACAGAAAAATCATTCATGAAAACCTCCATTTTTTCCTCAACAAAATAAGAAAATATAGACATCATGCATTTTTGAAAAGTGGCGGGTGCATTACACAACCCAAAAGACATTCTCCTATATGCATATGTTCCATAGGGGTATATGAATAGTGTTTTCTCTTGATCATCAGGATGGATGGGAATTTGAAAGAAACCTGAATAACCATCTAAATAGCAAAAAAATGAATGATTTGCAAGCCTTTCTAAAAGTTGATTAATGAAACGTAAAGGGAAGTGATCTTTCCTTATGGCTTTATTTAGCTTCCTATAGTTAATGCACATGTGCCACGCTATTACAATATGAGTTGGGATCAATTCATTGTTCTCATTCTGCACGACTATCATACCTCCTTTCTTAGGGACAACGTGCATTGGACTAACCCACTTACTATCCAAAATAGCATAGATAATCCCTGCATCATGCAACTTCACAATTTCCTTTTTAACCACCTCTTTTACGTTAAGATTTAACCTTATTTGATGTTCTATGGTGGGTTTAGCATCATTTTCCATGTGAATCCTATGCATGCATATTGAAGCACTAATCCCTTTTAGGCCATCTATGGTGTAACCTATGATCTTTCTATGAGTTCTAATTCTCCTAAGCAATTTTTCTACTTGTTCATTAGTCAACTCAACATTCATAATGATAGGATAGGTATAATCAAGGCCAAGGAATGCATACCTCAAAGAAGAAGGAAGAGTTTTGAGTTTTACCTTGGGTGCAGTCTACTCTTCAATCTTACCAAGACTTTCTAAAGCATAAGGTAAGGGCTCATACCTAACTGATCTTTGCTTATTTAATGCTGAATTTGCATTGAGATAATGTTCATACATTACACCTTCCTTGTCAGGTTCATCTTTTGAAACATCATGAACTAAGCATGCTTCTAGGGGATCATCGGTGAGTTGTTGTTCAAAGGTTTCTTGCACACAGCTTTGGATCGCATAAACTCTGAAGCAGGATCCCATTGTTGAGGATTGTTGTGCCATTTTTAAAATTTCAAATTGCACCTTGTTGTCTCCAATTTCCAGCACCATCTTTCCTCTCTTGACATCAATTATTGCATCTGTTGTGGCTAGGAAAGGTCGTCCAAGTATGATCGGAATGTGGTGATGCTCCTCTATTTCCAAGATGATGAAGTCTCTTGGAACATAATAGTCACCAACTTTGACTGGGACATCTTCCAGAATACCATAAGGATAAACAATTGATCTGTTCGCAAGTTGTAAGGACACTGTCATTGGTTGAGGTTCACCAATGTTGAGGCGCCCGTAAAAAGAGAGAGGGATTATACTCACACTTACACCAAGATCACAAAGGGATTTACCTATAAATTCATTTCCAATGGTACAAGGGATATTGATACTCCCTGGATCCTTAAGCTTTTGAGGAAGCTTATTTGGAATAACAACACTGCATTCCTCATTGATAGGAACAGTCTCATGATCCTTCCATTTTCTTTTGTTCGAGATGATGTCCTTCAAAAATTTTGAATAAGCAGGCTTGGTGTTTATCACATCCAAGAGAGGTATGTTGAGTTTAAGCTGCTGGAATGATTTCATGAATTTTTGAAATTGCTTGTCTAGCTTGGATTTCTACTGCCTTTGTGGAAATGGCAATGGTGGTACCAAGGGTGGTGAGTCTTTCTTCTCCTCATTTTGTTCCTATGTCCGTGCAGTCTTCTCCTTCTCCAGGTCACAAGCAGTTTTTGCATCATTATTTTTGGTCTCATCTATAGACAATTGCTTACCACTTCTAAGTGTAACAACCTTAGCTTGCTCTCTAGGATTTTGAGGTTGATTGGGAAATATTCCACTATGCTTTGATCCTGAGGATTGAGCTGTGATTTAATTTTCCAGTATCTTATTGTGGCCATAAAGCTGTCCCACTTGAGAAGTCAGATTGTTTATTGCTTCATGTTGCTCCTCTTAGTCTTTTTGATACCTCTCTTGATCTTTGAGGAACTTTTCCATCATGACTTCAAGGTTGGACTTTGGTTCATGTTGTTAAGGGAAGGTAGTCTTTTGCTAAAATCCAGGAGGGGTTTGTTTGAAACCTGGGTTATTGTTTTGCACTCCTCCTTGGTTAGACTACGAAAAATTTGGATGGTTTCGCCAGCCTGGATTATACGTATTAGAGTAGGGATTCCCTTGATTTCTCTATAAATTGTTGAATGCATTAATTACTCCATGGAGGAATCCAGAGAAAAACCTCCCCGACATTCTAAAGATGCATTTCCTCCTCCACATTACTCATAGGAATACACAGCTATGGGATTGGAGATCTTTGTAACCGCCTCCAGTTTCTTTGTGATTATGTCAATCTTGGCATTAAGGAGGTTCCAACTGTCCACCTCATGCAGTCTTGCGACTTTCTTTAGTACACTTCATTTGCTATGCCACTGATAGTTGTTAGACGCCATGGTTTCTAGCAAGCTATAGGCGTCCTTGGGTGTTTTGCTCATGAATGAGCCTTGAGCTGTAGCATCAATGGTAATCCTCATTGGTTTAGTGAGTCCTTGATGAAAGGTTTCGATAAGTAACCACTATGGAACCCCATGATGAGGACACTGTCTCTGCAAGTCCTTGTATCTTTCCCAAGCCTCATAAAGTGATTCACCACTATATTGGGTGAAGCTGGTGATCTCTTGTCTGAATTTTGCCGTCTTGCCTAATGGAAAATATTTGCTAAAAAATGCCTTGGACAATATATCCCAAGAAGTGATTGATTGTGGTGCAAGGGAACTCAACCACAACTTAGATTTATCTCTTAAAGAGAAAGGAAAAAATCTGAGTTTGATTGCATCCGGACTAACCCCGTTCATCTTGAAGGTATCACAGATTTCCAAGAATTAAGCTAGATGAGCATTTGAATCTTCACTTGGGAGACCCCCGAACTGAAATTATGAAACCATCTGGATAATCACTGGTTTGATCTCAAAGTTATTAGCGTCCACTATTGGTCTCATAATGCTACTCAAATTATCGTATGGATTAGGCATTGTGTACTCTTGAAGAGCACAATTCCTAATCTATTGTGCTGCTTTTTCTTTGGCCATGATTTTCTTGTCTTTTTCATGTTTTTCCTTCCGATTCTTTTTATAAGATTTCTCGATTTCAGGATTAAATTCTTCCAAATTAGCTCCTTGAGATCGAGTGTTGATACACTACAAAGTACCTGGAAATGTAGGGAAAGCAAATAAGTTTGAAGGAAATAAAAACTACAAGTCTAAGAAAAGTAAAAATTGAATCAATATCAATATTGCCAGTCCCTGGCAACGGTGCCAAAAACTTATTGCTCTCAAAACTCGTAACCGCACGAGTCGCGATTGTAGCACATAAGATATCGTTTCCATGAAGACTGCATACTGACTACCAATTATTTTTACCTATAACTTAGCTAGCAAACTGAGTAAAAGAAGTTAAGCAATTATAAAATATAAATAACAACTAAAAAAACCAAACTGAAATTAGATATTTAATGCTTAGAATCTAGGTTTAGTTTCACTATTCCATTCTAGTCTTGAACACATTATCAAACAAATAGTCTTTGGAATTCAGTTAAGGGTATTTGCTCTATATTACCTAAAGACTCTCTCAAGTTCAATTAAGCATGTAAGGATTAAAATCTAACATAGTCTCATGATTAATAAGTTAATCCTAGCTCATTAAGACTTTTAGCAATTAATTTGTCATCGAGATTAAACTGTCGTGACTCCCCGAAGAGCTCACCTACTCTCGTGGCCACATTATCTAAGTTCTAAGTGTTCTTAAGCTAATAAATTCCACTAACTCTCATTGGTGAATTTATTCATAAACAAGTAATCAAATAGGTCTGGAATGATAACTAGATAATATTGCAACACAAAGAATTAACTGAAATTCAAATCAAATAAAAATACGTGTGTTCAATTCATATAGTGGAATAGCTACTCCTCACCAATATTCTAAAAGAGAATTAACCACGCATGGCTATGGAGAAATCAATAAACATGATATATAGAAAAGCAGAAAGATGAAATAAAAAAATAAAGTTGTTTAACAATTGTTAATCTTTCTTCAGCTGTCGTCTCCCCCTCTCAAAAGGTGTTTTAATTTCCTTTATATAAAACTAGAGTTAGAAAGAGTCTTCTTTGGTCTCAAATCTTCTTAATTTGTAAAATATGAGACTTCCTAAATATCACACAGCTTCTTAATGTAATTTGGCTTTGCATGACTCAAACATGGCTTGCAATTGACTTGAAGCTTTTGGAAGTTTTGACAATTCAACTTTAAATTTCTCATTTCTTCCTTAATTGGTCGGGATCAGTCTACGTACAAAAGATAAACATTAATTAAAAACTAAATATATCTTCCTAAATAGATAAATAATAATAAAAATTCTAATCAAATATTAATTACTAAACAAACTCCTAATTAGACCCAAAAATTATTTAAATTAAATTATTTTCTATTTAAAATTTATTAAAATTCAACTCTAAGACACGTAAATAATATGCACATCAATTTTATATGATGAATTTGTGTTGAATATTTCTAATGATATTCTTAAATCACATGATATGATTTTTTTATATATTTTTAAAAAAATTATGATAAGAAAATAAAAAATAAAGTAATGTGCATATATTGAAAAAAAAATCCAAAAAAGTAAAAGAATTGTCTTTTTAATTAATTAGTGCAAGTTTTACAATGATTTAAACAACTTAAAAGATTAAAAAAATGATTAAAAGAAGTTGACTATACTAAAATTTTTTTTAACCCAAAAAAAAATGTAACCTCAAGAATAAAACAGCAAATGGATTAAAAAAATAAAATAAGGGTAGTTTCAAAAAAAGTAAAAGAATTGTCTTTTTAATTAATTAGTGCAAGTTTTACAATGATTTAAACAAGTTAAAAGATTAAAAAAATGATTAAAAGAAGTTGACTATACTAGAGTTTTTTTTAACCCAAAAAAATGTAACCTCAAGAATAAAATAGCAAATTGATAAAAAAAAATAAAATAAGGGTAGTTTAGAAATTATGATTAATTCAAAGATAAATATTTTAAATAAAAAATAATTATTTAATTATAAAAAATAAAAAAAAATTATAAATAAATAAATGGAGCTTAAAAATCTCCATATATATATATATATATATATCAAACTTTATAATAAAAGTATAATTTTTATTAATTAAGGTAAGATCAGATAATGTAGGATGAGTGGAGATTTCTTGTATACTTTTTGAGATGGAATCAATCCAAATGGCAGCAATCAAGAAATTCCCATATAGTATACAGAACTAATTAATATTAATATTTGGTTCAAAAAAAATAATATTAATATTAATCAAAGTTGTATAGGCTCAAAATAAATAAATATAATTTTTTGGATAAAAAAATAAATAGAATTTTTTTTCAATGCAAGATAGATGATTATTGCCATTGCTTATAACTAATGAATTAAACAGTACACACTTACAATTAGAAGTTGGAACCAATACACAAAAGAGAAGGGGGAAATTTTTCATTTAACACAAGGTGCAATATTACAAGTAAAATTTCTACCAAAATCACACCCCATATCACATAATCTTTAATTAATTAATCTCATCATCATCATCATCATTCAGACCTCATCCTGTTGAGTTGGTTCAAAGCTGGTTGTAGAATATTGTAAAGAACCCAAAGAATAGCAGGAGTTACAACAATTAACAAAAGCTGACCCCTACTGTCACTTGCTGCTTCTCCAATCTTAGCAAGCTCATTAGCAGCAGCAGCTGATGCTTCTGGTGCTGCTGCCATAAACCCTGTTGCAGCCAATCCACCTAGTCCAAGCCCAATCATCACACCCTTTGTTTCCCTCATTCTGTTGAGCTGGTTCAGTGCTGGTTGCAGAATGTTGAATAGCACCCAAGCTATTGCTGGTATTATTGGAAGTAAAAGTGCTAGCCCACGGTTGTCCCCTTCTGCTATATCTGCTATTTGCTGTGCAGCGAAAGCGGGATCACATGAACTTAAAGTAGAAAAGATTGCTCCTGCTATGGCTGTGCCTGCAAGAACTTTGTTCTCAGCTGGTTTTGAGATGCTTAGACCTTTTGGCAGCTCTTGCATGGACAAAAGGGAGATGGGTTTCTTGGTGTTGATGCTGTTTTTGCTTGAGTTGATGTTGTTGCTCAAGCACTTAGCATTGAGTATAGCCATTGTTGCCATTGTTGCTGCCATTTGTTTCTCGCTTGATTCTTGATGAGAACTCTACTTTCTTTTGTGTTGCTGCTTGATTTTCTTGCAATGTGGAGATTGAGAAGTCTGCTAACACTAAAAGATTGCGAAGGCCAAGTAAGGAAAATGAGGTCCAATGGAATTATGTTTTCTAGATTTTTCTCTTATCCAAAGATCGGAAATGGTAACATATGGACCTCATATTCCATACCCCACCACCACTTTCTTATCACTTCCTTTCAACTCAAGTCCATTCTTAGCTAATACCATATATTTTTGCAAAAATGGGTACTTAATTTTTTTGCTTAAACTCATTAATCTTGATTTAAGATTCTTTGGATCTTAATCAAAGTGGGTCAGAAATATGAATGGCTAGATAGTCATTGGGTGGAAGTCTTTTTCACATGAGAACCCATATATGTGGGCTATCTTATTTTAGGACAAAATTTTGGAAAATGTTAGAACCTTTTTAAGTACCTTGTTTCTAAAACAATAGAACGTTCAAATTGAATCTCAAGGCCCAACGTTCAAGTTTTGCTTGACACAAGTTTGCAAGATTGTTATTCAAAAAACAAAAGTTTGCAAGATTGTATTTGGCACTCCATTTGTCCAAATAAATCAAAATTATCAAGTGGAAAAAAAAAAAAAGGTAAATTGCTATTTGTCCTATATTTTGGCCTAATACACTATTTCATCTCTCACATTTAAAAAAATATTTATTCATCCTGACATTTGCAACAGTTAACATTCATTAGTCATCTGTTAGTGATGAAATAGTACACGAATTTGCAAATATCATGGATGAATAAATATTTTTAATGTCAGGAATGCAATAGTGTATTAGGCTAAAACACTGCCCAAAAAAAATTGCTTGTACGTAGGGAGAGAAACTTTAAACAGTAATTTTCCCTTTAAGAATGTTTTAAGATGTAGAGTTTGAATTCTACCATTATCGATTTAAAAAGGAATGTATCTATGTTGTGGAAAAAAAAAAACTTATATGCTCTGCAAAGGCAAACAAAGGCTGTATATTCTATATAAGATATTTTATATTCAAATTTTAATCAAATTATTTTTTTAAATCAACATCAACCATAAAATACAAACAAAATTAATTTTGGTTCTCATTGACTTAGTTGGTGAGCAGAAGCTCGATGATTTCAGAGCGGTTTTTCTGCTTGGTTTGCTCTAGCTTCAGGTGCTACTGGAATCAATTTCGGAGCTAACAGCGATGTTAACTTCAAACAAGAAGAGAAAATGGTAGCAATGGAATGATTATAAGGGATAAAACATAAATTTTTAAAGCAGGATATTAATTTGGCCGGAGAGATTTAAGTTTTGTTTACTGACTACGTGTTGGATAAATCAAACAATCAGCTCCAAATACTCTTTGTAATGGATTCTAAATTGCTAATTGAAGTTTTGTAGAAGTCAGCCAAGGGAGTATCATAAGAAGTTCAAGTTATTGTTCATGATACTAAATCAATTGTTAACTAGCAAGTAATGTTTTCTATTTGTTTTGTTAAAAGAGTTGCAAATTCAACAGCCGACTGGATAGCAAATCATATTTTTTCCCTTCCTCCCACTTGGATTGTGGCTGCCATTTTGTACTTTGCTTTGTTGGTTTAAGTTTAAAGAAATATGATGTTAAAAAAAAGTGTTAATTGCACCTAAAAATCTACTTTCCCTTTCAAATAAGAAATAAAAATAGAATTTAATTAATCAATTTACTAGACAATGTATATTTTTATTGTAAAAACCTAACAAATTAACATTAATAATATTAACATATTTGATGTAATTAAGGAGCCAAATCATCATTTACTTTCTGCAAATATTTTTTATAATTTTTTTGTAATTGTGTTTATATGTTTATAAACATTTAAGTCTTTACAAGTACAGTTTCATTGATGAGGATTTATATTTTCTAAACAATGATTCTGCAATTATTATTTTGATTTGATAGAATTTTAATTATTTTAAAATTTAAATCGAGTGGATCTATTTAACACTTATTTTTTACACATAAAATTTAAATTTGAGATTTGAATTTAAATTTTTATCAATTAAACCAATAAATATTAATATTTTCTAAGAATAAAAATAAGTGTTGCCACCTGCAATAATCATAGGCCACAAGACTATAAAAAATGAATTTTTAATTTTATCCTCATAAATAAGTAGGCGAAATAAATTAGGAAGGAGCACTAAAATAAATTCCATGATCCACGACAAAACTATTCATGTTGACGGCTTCTCACAAGCAGTGATATGAAGAATTTATTTTTTTAATAAAAAATTCTTATTAGACTAGGTATATTATATTTAAAATTTGTAACATATTAATTATTTTTTTATTAACTAATTAATTTATATTTTTTTTAACAAATTTACACTTGACTATAACAATGAGACATATGTCTTCATTGAATGCACCAAGTCTTATAATTTTTTTTTTCTATAAAGAAAAAATTAATTGGTAGATAATTGATAAATCCTAATTTTCTGCCACGTGGCAAAAGTAAGATATTTAGAGAGTAGGTCAAATGCGTCACGCACTTCCCAATTTATCTGTACAAGACGCAACACTAAGAAAAAAAAAAGGGAAACATCTTTTCCTCTCTGATTTCCTTCAAATATCCAGACGGAGACATTGATGAACACTGCCAGCGCCAGCATCAGCACCAGCACCAGCACCAGCACCAGCACCAGCACCAAGAACCTCAAAATCTAGGTGTTTTTTAGAAGTAAAATAGCATCAAATGGTAACTTCTTTGTCTTCTTCGTTGCTAAACCTCACTCTCTCCCCTTTTCCTAACAGAACCACCACCACCACAACTGCCAACCCACTTCTTCTCCGACCTCAATTTGGTTCCTTTTCAAATACCCACAAACCATTTCTTCGTGGGTCGGTTTCCGTTGCCCGTTTCGGGTTCAAACCAGGTCTGTTTCCTGACCCTGATGAAGGGTTCATTAACGATTTGTTTACTAGAGTAGAGGGTATTCTTTACACAATTGCTGATGCTGCTGTTTCTAATTCGGATACTGTTGATACTGTAACCAAACAAACCAATAACAATGATTGGCTTTCTGGTATTACCTATTCCATGGAAACTGTTTTAAAGGTAACAAATTTTTCTTAATTTTAGCCTAGTTTTTGTTGCTTAATCTTATGATTTTTTTTAGCTTACCTAAAAAGGATTTTCTTATAACAATTCCATTTCAGGTTTTACAAAATGGGTTGTCTGCTTTGCATGTTCCATATGCTTATGGGTTTGCTATTATACTGTTAACTGTTCTTGTTAAAGCTGCCACTTTTCCTCTGACTAAGAAGCAGGTTTGTGTTAATGTTCAAGTTTACTCTATATTGCTGTGTTTAATATGAATAATTCTGTATATGCTTATTGTAAATTTGTTTTTGACAGGTAGAATCAGCAATGGCAATGCGTTCCTTGCAGCCCCAGATAAAGGCTATTCAGCAACGTTATGCGGGCAATCAGGTGAATGCCTGTTCCTTTTTTTACTTAATTTTCAACAATTTAAGTCTAGTACTTAAAATTTTTTTGGAAATGTAAGCTATGAATTATATTGTGTTAGGTCATTTCTTGCTTTTGCGCTTGTCCCATTTCATTGACCAAGTGAAATGTCTGTATTTACTTACAGGAGAAAATTCAACTGGAGACAGCCCGGTTGTATAAATTAGCTGGCATAAATCCATTTGCAGGTACTTATGTTGCATACTTATTTTAGACTTGATACTAGTTCAGGTGGATAACGTATCAAGCTTTGACAAACTGATGATGTCAGCATCTGTTTTGACTCTCTTCAATGTGAAGTTAAGGAACGTTCTCTATATAAGAATCTGCTTGGTTTAAAAGATGGTTAAAATTTCTGTTAATTGAGACCATGGCATGTGCCCACTTAGAATATGAGGCATTACAGAAAATTTTTCTTATTTGCATTTACAGATAGAAACTAATATGAGTGTTGGGGGAAGATTAAATACTTTTATCTATTAATTTCTATGGTTTATTTTATAACTATGATTGAAATATCTTAATGCTTCAGCAAAGGGAATTTTCCTCCCTCTTAAGATGATACCTTGCCATTCTAGATTGGCAGTCTCTTTCATGTTTTTCTACTGTTGTTGCTAGGGTGCCTACCTACTCTTGCCACAATTCCAGTGTGGATTGGACTATATAGAGCCCTTTCAAATGTAGCAGATGAGGTAGCATTCTATCTTCTTTTTCTTTATTTTTTCTGGCTTACTATTTTTTTCTCTTGCTTTTGGCTTTATGACTTGCTGTTTATTTCTGTCTTCTAAAAAGTCTCTGTTTCTTATGTCAAGGGGCTACTTACTGAAGGCTTCTTTTGGATACCCTCCCTTGCTGGTCCAACTACAATTGCTGCTCGTCAAAATGGCAGTGGCATCTCTTGGCTTTTCCCATTTGTTGTGAGTACCTTGGTTAAAATTCTGAGCTCTTATAGCAAATTAATAAACAAATAAATCTGCTCAGACTCTGTGATTATCATATACTCTGCAAACTTTATGATGTTCTGTATTCATAGGAAGAAAAAGATTAGATGAACCTCTGTTTATCATTTGTTGACAAATTTATCAATTCTTATGTTAGTTTCTTGACTGAGAATATGCATCTTAATTGAGTACTGCAGCCTGCCCAGATTTTTTCTCATTTGCATTCTTTTTTCGTAGATATCTCTAACATTTTAATTCTTGTTTAATCCAACTCTTTTTTTTTTTTTTTTTGTTATTTCCCTTTGCTTAACTTTTTGGTTTAGGGATCTCGTCTCATGGTTCATGTGGCATTGTGGAACTGATTTTTGGTTGCTTGAATTTATTTTTCTCTCAGGATGGACATCCACCCCTTGGATGGTCTGATACCTTTGCATATCTCGTCTTACCTGTGTTGTTAGTTGTCTCACAATACATCTCTGTCCAAATTATGCAATCATCGCAGGTCAGTACTTTCCCACTTTAAAATTGCTTAGAATATGATTTCTCACCTTTTTAGCAATTGAGAACTTGTTAAAGCCCATGCATGTGAAGTTCATGGACAACTAGACAAGACTGAATACTGTTATTTGTCAGCTTTCTCTTAGGTACCTATAAGTTGATGTTATTATCTAGCCTCTGTAACCTATTAGCACTAAAAAAAGGAAAGATAAAAGACCTTATGAAATTGCAGCATACTGCAAGCTATGTATTATTTTATTTCCTTTGTTCTTTTTTTGTTCCACATTTACTATTCAATTTATCCAAGATAGCATTTTCAAGTTATACATGGATTAAGAATATTACATATCAAGGCATTGCATTCTGACTGGTTCGTCTCCTTTGCATATTGAGGAACTTGGCACATATCCCAACCTACAAGCTGATGCCCAGCGGGTGCATAACATGTTCTAGGGAAGATCTAGAGAATTTGTCTAATATTGCCTTTGTTATTTTGCTCAGCCATTTTGGGTGGTCATCTTTACGCTTTATATATCTTGCTCTAGGATCCATTAATTGTTCATCTTTTAACACATGTTATCACTTGCAGAATAATGACCCAAACATGAAGAGTTCGCAAGCTATAACACAGTTCCTTCCATTAATGATTGGTTATTTTGCTCTTTCAGTTCCCTCTGGTCTAAGCCTTTATTGGTAAGCAGATACAAGGGCTTCTATTATGAGCATTGCATCTTATTCTTTGAATTACTCATAGAAACTATTTTATACATTATTTCTCCCTTTATTTTTCTAGAACTTATGTAATGTTTTGCAGGTTAACAAATAACATATTGAGCACAGGACAACAGGTATGGCTACAGAAGTTAGGCGGTGCAAAAACTCCTGTAAGCCAAGAAGACCAACTTCGGGTTCAAAAGTCTGTCGCTGAACCTGGAAGCCAAGAAGACCAACTTCGGGTTCAAAAGTCTGTCTCTGAAGTAGATTCTACAAAAACTAAGGCTGTACAAGTCGAAAAATTGACGCCCGAAGGGTTACGTCCCGGTGAAAGGTTATTCACTTTCACCAATTTGCCTTTTTCCCCCAGTCATGGTTATTTTTGGCCTGATTCTGTTTATTCATTCAGATTTAAACAGCTAAAGGAGCAAGAGGCCAAAAGAAGACAACAAAGAGAAGAAGAGAAGAGGAAAGCTGAAGAGGCTGCAGCAAGAAGCAGGCAAACAGAAGATGATCTACAAAATGCATCTGAGAGGGAGAATGGGGCTAGTATGTTTGGTGCAGATGTAATTGATGACAAGTCCACAAGAGCTATCCATGATTTCTCTGGTGCCGGAGTTAATGTAAATGGTGAAGTTTCCGATTCTGGGGCCTCTGGGAGGGGTGACCAGCAGTCCTATGAAAATAAACAAAAGGTACATATGCAGCTCTATAATAGGCATGTCCTTCATTTTTTGATGAGCCATTTTCGTCAGAAATGTTACACTGCACTTTGAATTCCTTATGCTTGTCTTGATTTATGCATACTTATTTGCCATTGTCATTAGCTGAGAACGCTAACCCTCATCTCCTTTCAGTCTTTTACTATTTTTCAAAAGTGGCCTGCGATATTTAGTGTAGAAGCTCATTTGATTATATTGAAGAGCTTGGAAATGGAGTTTAAACTGTTATCCTATTTATTTTCTCATTTTTTAGGTATGCATTAGTTATCCCTATTCATTTCTTTGCTACTTATGCCATTGCCAATTTATAACACTCAGGAAACAGTTGAAGTACATGGTGGTGTGAACACAACCGACAGCAAACGCACTGAAGAAGAAACGCATCAAGTCAAAAGAGAGTGAAAAGATGGTGAAGTGATTATGTTGGTATTCCAAATTAACAAAGACTAACAGGCATAATTGTTTACCTGTTATGTTGGACGCTGATAGCAAGCCTTGACATTGTTCTTGCCGGAAAGGAGTACAAGAGTGAACAACCATTCACTTGCATGCTTGGCACGGTAGTTTATTTACGGTCGGCAAATTCTCTATAGCCTATCGGGTGCATAGTATCAAGATTGTGGTGGAATCCTGAGACCAGTGAGAAATTTTGGAGGGCCTATGAGGTCGTAGTTTCATGTGCTCAGCAGTATGTATCAAGGGTTGTTATAGTCGTCTTCTAGATTTGCAGAAGCTGTATGACTGTAGAACAAAACTAAAAGCCTCTATTTATTTTAAAACCAAAAATATGTGTTGAATATTGAATTATTAGTGAGAAAATGCAGAATCTCACGGTTGACTGCTGTGCAATTTATATAAATTTGCAATTTGCAACTAAGAGATAGCTTACAATCCATGAACAATGTGGATACTTTTGGAATATTACGAGATGCAAATATTTGACCGAACCAGATATGGATTATAACAGATCACTTTCTCTTTACAAAAATGAATGGGTCACTGGAGTCCAGAATTGACTAATGAAAAATATCATGGCATATCAAAGGGAAAAAAAATCGTCCCCATATGGTTAGTGCTTTTTTCCCCAATCTTAGTACAAGAAATGGTGATGTATCTTGTACCATCATTTCTTGTATTAAGATTACTTAAAGAAATTTTTATCATTTAAATCGCATTAATCAGAATTTAATAGACTCTAAATATCAATAATTCAAATAAAAAGAATCATAATATATAATATGAAAGGTTAACTCGGTAATCTAAAATTCTATTAAATTTCTGTGTGAGGACATTTCATAACAAAATTCTCAACTTGTTAAATTAAATTCCTTTGGATGAACATCAGTTAATTTAACCACAAACATAGTTATATATATGTAACAGAATTTCAATGTGAGGACATTTTATAATAGCATTCTCAACTTGTTAAGTTAAATTCTTTTTTAAATTAAATTCTTTCATTAGGGGTAACAAAAATTAATCTCATATTTAATATTGTATAAAAATACCTCGAAATTCAACCATAAACATAGTTATATACATAACATAATTTTTTTGTGAGGACATTTCATAATAAAATTTTCAAATTATTATGTTAACGGCGGGGTTTAGTGCGCGTTCAAGTGTTGGCAATCATGACACTGTGTGAGCTCATGGCCCACTAAGAAATATAAAATGGGCTTAAGGCCCATATTGGAGATGGAGTCGCCACCCGGATAAAAGTGGGAACACACTATACAACAGCTAGATTCTACGGAGGTACCCAGAAGCCATCTTCAGAGATCGGGTTTGGAAACTGGGTATGGGCCTTGGAATGCCCACCCAACCTTGTGATTGGCCTCCACGCGTGTTTTGTACTTTATTATCCTTAATTATTAAGTTATTGTCTTATTATTGTTGGTGACAAACGCTTCCATTTTACAATATAATTAATTTTTGCACATTAATCCTTTTCATGCTTATTTACTTTAGCATTTAAACAAATATTGGGAATAAATATTACAAACATTCATTCTGAATAAATGGAATAGGGATTAAGTATTACAACACTTTGTACAAATCGTTACAATAATCAAATAAAATCTCTCAAAAACTCATTAATTCATTAATTATATAGTGATTAAAAATTACCAAAACCTACAACAAATACGGTTAATTGCATTTCAAAATATACAATTTTACTTATAAAATAACCATAATTAAATTTGCATAAAAGTAGACATGTATATTCACATAAACATGGATTAATCATTTAAGCAAACTTAACATGTTACAATTGCATGCAGCATATACATATAATATACCGAAAATAAACTGAAAAGCTACCAAAGCAAAGCAGAATCAGGGAAGATTCTGGCCAGGAGACGATCACCTAATCGATGAGGCGATCGCCTCATTGTGAAAAGGCGACGCCTCTTCAAAAGGCACAGCAACACAAAAAAACTACAACTAACGTAAACCAGGAACTTAATACTCGATAATTCAAATATTCAAGCCTTAAACTCAATCTAAAGAAAACAATTAACACAAAAAATGAGTATAAAATCAAGAAATGGAATTTTAAGCAAAATGAGGAATTTAAAGCTTGAAACAAGAGATTCTCACTAATTAGGACGAGTTTTGTGTTCCTAACTGAGCCCTCAGAGCTTGTTTGATGATTCAAAGTATGTTGAATGCAAGAATTCCCTTCTCCCTTCTTAAGAAATAGATTCTTAAGCCTAAAATCCCCATTTTTGTGTTTCTTCCTTTCAAGAATATTTTTTTCTTCTCTCTTTGGTCTTTTATTTTCAATAGCCAAAAACCTCCTTTTTATCAGCCTAAACCTCTACTTAAGCCATTACCTTCTCTCTCTCTCTCCAATTTTCTAAAAATCAAGGTTAAGTCCACCTTGCATTTTTCATCATTGTTTTTTATCTTTCTTTCTCATTTTTGTGCCTTAAAAGTCTTCAATTCAAGCACAAAAATATATAATAGAGAAAAGAGGTCGATTTTTGGGTTAAATGCAGTAATAAATAGCATTTATTACTATAAGGGACAGGTGTGAAGAGGAGCTGCCTCTTCATTCCTTGGGAAAAAGAGGCGTCGCCTCTTCATTGAGGCAATCGCCTCTACGCCCAGGCCCGGTCTAGGCCTTGGGCCAAAAAGTTCGGGCTTAGCATTTTGGGCTTGATTTTAGTGTTTGGCTAGAATTATATTCCAGTGAAGGTTTCGGGTTCTCTTACATTCAGAATTCGGACTACTCATCACTAGGCTTTCGTCGCGGGTCGACCAAATCAGAAGTATCCACAATTTGCCCCCTTGGTTTTTTAAAAAAATGGATTTATAAAATCAATTTTTGAAAAAGCAACATGCATGAAGGATGGTGAAAACAACGTACCTGACCTGTAAACTTCGTTTGGGCCGTCAATTTCAGGAATTCAAACCCAAAAAGTCAAACTTTATCTTGAAATGTAACCGTGTTCCTCGGTTTTTCCTAACCCGATTAGTCACTCGTAATAAGTTGACGTAAATTTCAAGTCTTTCTAACACGAAACTTACTCAGTAAAGAAGAAAATGCGAGTTTTGAGTCTTTCTAATGCAAAACTTGACTTGAAACGTAATCGTGTTCCTCGAGATTTTCTGGCCTGATCAGTTACTCATTATAAATTAACGTAAATCCCGAGTTCTTCTGACACGAAACTTACTCAATAAGCAAAGAAAATGCGAGTTTTGAGTCTTTCTGACGTAGAACTTAACTCAAAATGTAACCGTGTTCCTTGAATTTTCCTGGCCCGATCAGTTACTCATTATAAATTAATGAAAATCCTGAGCCCTTCTGACACGAAACTTACTCAATAAGCAAAGAACATGAGAGTTCCGAGTCTTTCTGATGCAGAACTTGACTTGAAACGTAACCGTGTTCCTCGGATTTTCCTGGCCCGATCAGTTACTCATTATAAGTTGACGTAAATTCCAAGCCCTTCTGACACGAAACTTACTCAGTAAGCAAAGAAAATGCTCTTCGGGGAAACAACCCAACCAGACACTCTTAAAAAAAGAAAAATGTACTTTGGGGATACAACCTGACCAAACACTTTTAAAAAAAGGAAAATGCACTTCGGGGATACAACCTGACCAGACGCTCTTAAAAAAAAGGAAAAATGCACTTCGGGAATACAACCCGACCAGACACTCCTTAAAAAAGAAAAATGTACTTTTAGGCATACAATCTGACTAGACACTCCTGAAAAAAGGAAAATGCACTTCGGGGGTACAACTTGACCAAACACTCCTTGAAACACGCACTTCGGGGATACAACCCGACCATACGCTCTTAAAAAAAAGAAAAATGCACTTTGGGGATACAACTCGACCAGACACTCCTTAAAAAAAGGAAAATGTACTTCGAGGATACAACTCGACCAGACACTCCTAAAAAAAGGAAAATACACTTCGGGGATATAACTCGACCAGACACTCCTTGAAACACACACTTCAGGGATACAACCTGACCAGACGCTCTTGAAAAAGGAAAATGCACTTTGGGGATACAACTCGGGAGATGAAATAACAATTCTCTACTTTTCCATTTTTTTGATTTTTAAAAAAAAATTATTATTAAAAAAGCATAACGGGCCATCAACCTTGGAATACATATCTAACAAAGTGCTCTTGTCTTAATCAAGCTGCCAGGTGGCCTGGCCCACTTCCCTTTCCTCCTATAAATATTTCTTTTCTTTTCTCAAAAGATTCACTTTTACGTTTTGCTTTTCTTTGAATTCTCTCAACTTTTTCTGCACTTTTCTAAATTTTTTCGATATGGATGCCAGATTTGCCAATGTGGGACTGGGTTGCACCTCCATTGCATCCTGCACGTTCCTTCAGGCTCTCCGTAAATGACGAGATTCATCTTTGTTGAATTTCCCAACCCATATCTGCGGATCGACTACTAAAGAGGTATGTACCCATTTTCTTCCATTTTTTCTATAAATGGAATTAAATAACATCGGGTTAATGTCTGTAAACATGCATTTATGGGTTTAACTAAGAGAATTTACATTAAATCGAGCGAAATTGCAAAAAATCAAACATTAATCGTCGGATTGTCGACGTAAAGAGGCGTCATCTCTTTATTCAGGCGATCACCTCATCAATGAGGCGATCGCCTCATCGAACAGGCAATCATCTCTACAAGTAGAGGCGATGCCTTTTCGACAAGGCTTTGGCAAGCAAATTTTATTTTACTCAGAAAAAACCATAATTTGACTCCTTATTTTGTCCTGCAGATGGATTCCCACACATTCAAAGGTGCTGGGAACTTTAGTGGCCCGTAGTCCTAGTATGACAGCTTCCCCGGGGTGATCAAAGATCGGATTAGTGACACCGGCTTTGAGCATTTCATCCTTGCCCTTTAGAGTGAGAAGGGGCGTACAGACTACCAACCACTCTATACGCTGATGGAGAGGTGGTTTGAGACCACACACATCTTCCACCTTCTATTTGGTGAGCTGACTCTGGATCTTGTCTCTTTTGCTGACCGGGATTCAGTGTATTGGGGATTTATTCCCTTTGACGCAAGTATACACTGGATGGTTCCCGACCGCTAAGCTTTCATCGAGTGACTTTTAAGGATGGTTCCCGACATTAAGAGGACCTATACTATCAAGATTGACTCAATTCAGAGTTATTACACATCGGTGAGAGTAGCGGCTGCCACTTCGGGTCGCCAGATTGATCAAGTGGTAAGAGCTTTATTGGTCTACCTCTTTGGGACTACTCTATTTGCAGACACAACGTGCTCCATTAACCTTATCTTTCTACTGCCACTGTGAGACCTGGATCTTATGGCTACTTATGATTGGGGCAGTTGTGCTCTCGCCTACCTTTACAGGGGTATGGATGAGGTTGTATGGAAAGCCAGGAGGTTCTGTAGTTTTTGGCACGCTATCTTGGTATTCTCTTTTACCTCTTTCCTTACTTATTTTACTAATTGTTGTTATCATTGCATTAATAATCTTTCTCTAGCAAGTCTGGGCTTTAGAGTTTGAGCTGATCATTAGTATTTCTCGAGTTATTAATACTCTTTTTCCTGCTTTGGCTCAATGGGGTCCAAATCGTGCTTGGAAGAGACCTTTAGCTTGTGTACATGTGCATCACGAGCGTTTGAACACGCTGACCTTTGAGGAGGTATCTGACAAAATGACATTTTAGTTAGCGACTATATACATAAAATTAGTTTACTTATTTTACTTAATCTTCTTGTAGTTGCGTTCTGTTTATAGGGTCTCAGGCTAAATGGACGCCTGCCATGGTTCATTCTATCCTAAAGCTGGTAATGAGAGTTTTACTTCAGGGTCCTAACTGTAGAGTCTGGTACCTCGGCGAGAGGATATTCCAGTGGTGTAGAGGCGCTAGGGTGAGACGACCTCCATTTTCCCTCCTCGTGGACTTTTTTGGGCACATCTGCTGGAAGGGGAGGAGCTTGATCATGCTCTCGTGGGAGAGGACATGAGATAGTATTGTGAGAGGTCTAGGTCTTATTATATGGACTTTGTATAGACTCATCTCTTGCAGAGGGTACCTCTGGCTGTACTAGCATCTCAAGTAAGCACATGATTATGTTAAACACATAGCTTTATACTTGCATTTGTTGTCTACTCCTTTACTAATTTGAACATTCTCAGGCACCAGTAAGAGGACCTACCACTCGTATCAGACCCACTATGCAGGAGAGACCAGCTTAGCATCCCCAAGTTGAGCATGTGGGTAGCTCGGCTCGCGCACCACCTGTTGAGGACCCTTCTGGTTTCCAGTCCCAGATAGTGGCTAGCATACTGGTTACTCCTGCTGACCTAATGGCCCAGTGCTGGCTACCTTTTGGTGATTTGTATCGCCAGTCTCTGACATTGGATGAGAGCATAGAGCCAGCGGTTGTCCCAGCAGCTGCTACTTATGTAATCTCTTTTTCAAATTATCTTCTGAATTAACTTCCATAGAGACTTAGCCTTAAAAGTTTACTAACAACTTATTCTATTCATACAGATATCTCGGGACGAGGGCGAGTATATGTACAGACAGGTTGAGTCCTATCGGGACTACCTGATGCAGGTTACACAGCAATGGAAGGTAATGCATCTTTCTATAACTATATGTATGTATGCTTTCATGATTTTTTATCTTTCATTGTATCTTGACAGGTTCGAGATGAGGCTAGAAAGGCTAGGGTAGTAGATCTCGAGTGCCAGCTAGCTGCCCTTCAGGTCGATGATGATGAGGATGAGGAGGACGGTGATGGAGCGGATAATGGTGATGGAGCAGAAGGTGATGATGATGGCACTAGTGAATAATAAGGGGAATTTTCGCTGACATTTTCTGGCATAGGGCCCTAGAATAGGATTATCTTTCCTTGCTTCAAGATTAGGAATTTTGGGGTGTTTTGCATAATTAATTTTTTATTTACAAAACCTTCAATACTTACTCTCGATGAATGTCATAGAATCATATTACATTTTGCTTATGCTTCGGATTAATGAAAGAACAATTTTATTATCCAATTCCCAGTTTTTAATAATTGAACTCGCATACATAGTATAACTATCTTATAAAAATAGCAAAATAGCACATGACTCAACTGTGTCGCCTCTTCAATAGAACGTCACCTCATTGTGAAGAGGCGATGGAAAATTGCCTTATCACATAGAGGCGGTTGCCTTTACACCCGTATTCTATAGTTATAAAAACCCCCAAACTCCTTCTTTCAAATCCTTAACACCATTTCCACAATTCTCTCTTTATTTCTCTTCGTGGACTAAATTCTAAGCTCCCAACCATGATTAAAAGAGATCTGAAATAGCTACAACCCATACTGAAAAGCTTGAATGGTGAATCTTGGGCTAGATTAGAACCATTTCATCTAACTGTCTTCCGATCTATGCATGCTAGGAAGATCAATTTCTAATTCTTACACATTTTTGCCCAATTTTGGGATTCTCAGAAACACGTCTTTTGGTTCAACATGATTGAGCTATGCCCCTAGCCTGAGGAATTTACAGTTATTCTGCCCTGTCAACTGGATTCTAATTATCAGATCGTAGTTCCTTGACTCGAGACCCCAGATTTGCATTTTATTCAACTTCAAATAACTGGAATGTTCAATCTTCCACCTCAATTCTCTCTCCGTCACATTTTTAATACCAAAATTCTAATCAACATATTTCTGAAGGTAGTAGCAACGGTGGATAACAAGGACGTGTGTTGGCCATGGATGATGGCTTTGTGCCTCTATGCTCAGTTCTTATTTGTGTCTTCTTCATGCAACTGTGATTCAAAACTCCTTCACATCCTTGACCAGGTGGAGGCTGGCCTGAACCCTTTTCCTCTTATCTTGGCTAAAACAATCATCGGGCTAAACAACTTCGCAGAAACTAGACAACTTTCTGGAAGTTCGTTACTACTGGAGGTTAATTTCCTTCTGACCTCTCTTCATTTACTAATTTTTATCACCTTTGCTCATTTTTCATCACTTGTATTCACAATCTACATAGGCATGGTTTCATGAGAAACTGAGATTGCTGGAACCTCTTAGAGATTTTGCACGTTATAAGGCTAAGCATTGTCGCACTCGACAACTTCATCCCATCCTAAAAGATGTTTGGAGCTGGCTAGCCACTTTACCTGATACTCTGATTCAATGGATGTGCACATGGTGGAGGCTGTAGCATATGACTATTCAATCTTATACCCATTGCGTCCCTGTAGCTGGACTTCATTTTGCCACTTTCTATAATCCTGCACGGCTTTGTAGGCAGTATGGACAGAAATAGTTAATCCCAGAGCTTGTGCCTGAGTTTGAGCTTAGACCTCTTACTCAGAATTTTCTAAATTACTTGACTGTAACTTGGCCTCGGAGAACTGTTCAGAGGCATATTGACTACAATAAAGATCAGTCCACTGACAACCAGTACAAAGCATGGGTCCAATTACAACAGACAATACTGAATGAATTTATGATAAATAGAATGGTAAGAGGATTGCCAGGATCAAGTGCCCAAGGGGTTCAAAAGAAAAGAAAGCAAAATTAGCTTATGTAACTTAATCTTTATTTGCTTTCCAATGGATGGAATTTCCCTTTTTAGTTAAGTAGTGTGTAATAAGCATCTAGTGCAATGTTCAACAATAATAAAGGCAATCCATTCCATTTAAATTAGGCATAAAGTGTTTATACAGTTTGCTTCTTACATATCTCCTATTGTTAGTTAGCTTACCCTTACAAGTTTTCCAACTAACTATTTTTCTCCCTCTCTCTCCTTTTATATGTCCTTAATTTTTTCCTAGACCACCCCTTTCGAGGTTTTCAATCCAATAGGACCTTTTTTATTTTTTCATTTTCTATTTTTAGTCTCTAACTTTTGCCTAGGTAGCCTCTTTTCAAGGTTTTCTCCCTAGTAAGACTTTATAGAAAATACTTCTTCAGCTTGTCGAGGTTGATGGGCTCTCTGAATTTGTTCCCTTCTAAGTCGGATAGAATAGTAACGCCTTTAGAGAAAAGCTTCTTGACCAAGTACGGACCTTCCCAATTTGGCTTAAACTTCCCTTGAGGATCTGTCATGATCGGCCTGGGTAGCTTCAAAACCAAATCACCCTCTTTAATTTTACCTAGCTTGATCTTCTTGTTGTAAGCCCGAGCTATTCTTTTTTGGTACAACTGAGAGTGATACATGACTTTCAACCTTTTCTCATTTAACAGCGTTAGCTGTGCTAGCCGACTTTCCACCCATTGATACTCCAGGATCCTAGATTCCAGGAGAACTTTTAAGGATTGGATCTCTACTTCAACTGGTAAGACTGCCTCACATCTATAAATTAGAGAATATAGGGTAACCCCCGTTGATGTTCTAGTAGTGATCCTATATCCCCATAATGCAAACTGCAGGTAATACGCCCAATCCCTATAATTCTCCAGTGTTTTGGCCAAAATCCTCTTCACATTCTTATTTGCGGCTTCCACGATCCCATTAGCTTGTGGTCGATACGGAGATGACTTATGATGCTCAATTTGATACTCTTTCAGCAAAGCTACCATTTCTGCTCAAAATTGAACACCATTATCACTAACAATATGATAAGGCAACTCGTATCTACAGATTATGTTCTTTTCAATAAACCTCGCCATTTGTTTTGACCCGACAATGACATATGACTCTACCTCAACCCACTTAGAGAAGTAATATATTGCCACCACAATATACCAGTGACCATTTGACGCCTTTGGTCTTACCTCCCCGATAATATCAATTCCCTAAGTTGCAAACGGCCAAAGAGAAGTCAACCCTTGAAGTTCCATTGAAGGCAGATGACTAATATCGCCATATGCTTGGCAATTATGACATCTCTTCATAAATCTCACGCAGTCCACCTCCATTATCAGCCAGAAGTAGCCTTAACGTGTTATCTTTTTAGCCAAAACTGTTCCATTCATATGCGGGCCATATACTCCTTTGTGGATTGATTCCATAAGCTTTTGAGCTTCGATTTTGTTGACACACCTCAGGTGCACTCCCGTTGGCATTGTTTTATACAACATTCCATTATGGCTGATAAATTGTCGGGCCAATGCCCTGAGAGACATTCTCTCTTTCCTGTCAGCATCTTCGGGAAATTGTCCCGTTTTTAAGTACTACTGTAAATTATAGAACCGTGGCTTCTCTACAGGATTGATCAACGTCACCTTTATCATTTCATAATAAGGGATTCATGATTTGACAAGGATAAGAGGTTTGACCAAGGTCTGTTTTCCTCCTTCCCATATTGAAGCCAAAGTAGCTAGAGCGTCAACCATCTAATTTTCCTCTCATGGCAAGTGTACAAATTTGCACTGAGTGAAAGCTAACAAGACAATGGTTGAATAATCCCAATACAATTTAAGCTTATCGTCCCTTACTTCCATTGGTTGGAGATTTATTTCACCACTAGCATAGAATCTCCGTATACTATAATTTCTTTTGCCCCCACACTTCTGAGTGCTTCCAGACCGAAGATGCAAGCTTCGTACTCAGCTTGATTGTTAGTAGCTTTGAATTCTAACCTTTTTGCTATCGGGATCATTTCTCCTTTGGGTGAGATTAGAATTACTCTGATACCGACTCCTCCTTTACTATTGATAGCTCCATCGAAGTACACGGTCCATGTCTGGATTTCTATTGCCCCCAAATGCTCATCCAAAAATTCTAATTCCCATTATTGTCCATCATCAACCAGACTTTGAGCTAGAAAATCTGCTATTGCTTTTCCTTTTACTACCTTTTTAGCCACGTAGTCTATGTCAAATTTAGTGAGCAGTACTAACCACCTGGCTAATTTTCTTATAAGGGACGAGGTCTCTTGAAGATATATAAGGGGATCAAGCTTAAAGACTTCTTGGACCCTGTAATATTAAAAGTAGTATCGGAGCTTCATCGTTGCCCAGATCACAGCTAGATGTCACGGGCCTGCAAAAACTTCATAAAAAGGGACCGTGCGGCGCTTGTCTAGAACACCTTCTAACAAGCCAGCCTCAGGGACATATTAGTAATTCTGTACTGAGTCAAGATATGCAAAGCCAACATAATAGCCCAAAGGGCGGGAGCAAGGCAACAATCACAAGCGCAAGCGACAAGGCACATGATAAGAAGATAACGGGGCTACTTATGTTATTCATCATAGAAGGCAATACATCGATTCAGACACTGTGCTCCCCAAGGTGTAGGCAGGGGGGAACCTACCCAAGAGAAGTGCACACACCCAGCATCTATAGTGCCTAGATCT
>CATIWM010260350.1:0-14045 GCA_949671775.1 Mallotus repandus
CCTCAGATTCAACTGAGCTTGTTTTGTGTTTTCGAAGCTTTAGCTTCATAGGATTTTCAAGCTGTCCTCATCGAGACGTTGAAAATTACGTGCAAAATGCATATTCGTATACCTTTGAAGCATGCTTTGACAAAGATGTGGGTGGGTTTAGTTTAAAAGCGGTATAGGAAAACCACAAAAAATGCAGTGGGTGAGCAAAAAATGCATAAATTAGGACTCCCGAGTCTTCAATTTGACATTGTTTTAGTGTATGTAGGCCCCCCTCAAAATGGGAGCTAGAGACCCCTATTTATAGGGAAAATAGGTGGAAATACTCATGATCATGCGTCTCGAGGCTCGTGTGTGTGCGGTTTCACATGCATACATGCGTATGGAGGCTAGTGACCGTGCAAAGTGCACGTGATCACGTGTAGATCACGAGCCCTCACGCGTGGATCACACTGTTCCCGAGCTTGACGTGCGCTGTTTTGGGGTTGTTTTTAGGGCTTTTAGGACCTCCCAGACTCATTTTTGATGTTTGTTTTATCAAAATTGGTTTTTAATTTCACGAAGTTAAACTCCAGTCTTATAAGACAAACACCAGTCTGATGAATTGCATGTTTTGAGCAATGATTGTTTGAAACGAGCGACTTACCACTTCGATAATTCATAATTCATAAAATTGAGGTGCAACTTAACAACTCAGAAACCGGCTTTTCTCTCTAGAGGCTCAGTTTGGGTTTTCTAGACTTATAGCACATTCCAGAGGTACGAATGAATAGACACTTGTTAGATTTAGGGACATATTTTCATCATTGGACCCTTTTTTGGGGACAGTCAAAAATCGGTGTATGACAATAGTTCAAAGTGCACCTCTAGGCTCCAGACTAGTCTCCCTTTGTACAAGTCGAAAATATAATCAACCAACAATAAAGGAAATAAAAGCCTAGAATAATGGGAGATTTGTTTGATAAATCAAAACCAAAGCTATAGACTAAGTACAGGTACTGCAACAAAAAGGAGGCTATCGACTGGTCTGCCACTACGAGAGGAATGGAAATTACGTAGTTAAATTAGGATACAACCTTCTCAAATTACAAAGTGATAGGGCATCTAGAGATTGGCTCTTTTTAGCTTCCTAAAAATCTTAGTAAAACTCTATGATAATCCATTTGGACCTTAGAACTCCTTGTGAAAGTAAAAATCTTTATTTAGATGTGTGGAAGGATTCCCTAAGCAACCAGAGTTAACCTAGCAAAGAGGGGGTGAATGACAAACACTAAATGCACAATCTATCATTAGACTGAGGAAACAATGGAGCATGCCTTATTCTTATACCCAAAGCTAAACTGATATTGTTATTGCTAGTGTACAAGCCCTACGAAAATAGGATTCCAATCCTTCACTCTCTAGTGGTAGGAGGCAATAAGAATGTTGAGGGCAGAAGATGTAAATAACATTTTTAGAATTAGCAATGATAACATGTTGGCAAGTATGGAAGCACAAAAATACAAATTTTTCAACAAAATCCTTATGACCCAAAAGCAATAATGGCTAAAATCAACTAACAATGGAGCAAAATGATAGATCTCCTCCAGACTTGAAGGTGAAGCATCCTTACTGCTACAACCTAAGTCAACCAATGGAAGTTACGTATAAGAGGCCAAATCAAAATCAATCGCTATACAGTCTTTGTTCCACGATCAAAGGAAACTTAAGTTGTATTTATACGTATGAATCATAAGGAAGAAGTCATACAAGTAGCAGCTATAAAAAATGAGGTACAGTTCAACAGTAGTAGCAAAATCCCTAACAAAAAGTAAGTTATCAGATATATCAGGAATTATAATATTAGGCACAATAATAGAGTTAAATGCAAATGAGATTGTAATGGTCAAAAGTAACCTAAATATTGTAAACTAAGAGCTAACATCAATCATAAAAGAAATACAAGTCATCAAATCATAAATGACTAATATTGAAATAAGATTAAAACATGTTAATAGGCTCTCGAATCAGGTTGCCGACTAGTTATTCAAAAATGATCTCACGTTATATAAAGGAGATATTTAGAGTAATTTTCCCAAAAAAACTATGTGGCTTGCTCCACATAGATGTAACTTCTACTACATCCACAAATGAATCAACACATTCATTCTAATTAAGAAAAATATTTTAAAAGATTGCTCACTTTTACCAGAAAGCTAATGAATTTTCTTTTTTGTTTTAGTTTGTCACTTATTAGGTCTCTATATTATCAAAATAATATATACTATTGAGCGTATATTTAGTTTTGAGCATTAGAAATAATTCACAAGAACTTTACCACTTTTTTCAATTCTATCATTATAATTTAAGTCATAAAATTTTAAATTATTGAGAATTCTATTATTTGACAAGCTAAAAAAAAAAATCAAAGTTACCTACTAAATACTTACTCTACCTTTTAAAAAATTTATATGAAAGAAAATTTCTTTCATTTAAGCAAAGTTTTTGTACATAAAATATTTTAAAAAATATATGTTTTATGGAAATATACTTTCCATAAAAAATGTATTTCTAAATATATTTTTAGTAAAAATAATTTTTAGGTAAATTATATTCTATTTCATGATTTTTTTTATGAAAGAATATATATATATATATATACACACACACACACTTTTTAGTATTCAACCACAATAAAGAATGATAAATATGTAGAAAATCCATCAGTTACATCCAGAACTTTGAGCCATTTATCATTTGAATCCTACTTAAAGTTATTTCAATTTGCTCTTTCAACATTATAAATTGTGTAAATTCTATCCAATTTCATTTGAAGAATGTAATTGTCTTTTAAAAAAGTACTTTTAGATCCCTAAAAATATATTTAATACTTACTAAATTTTTTATCCTCTTTTCCTTACATGAAAGAATGTAAAAAAAAAATTAAATTCTAATTTTATCACTCTCGACATAAATTTAAAAATTAATTTCTAAATATTTTCATAAATTTTTAACTTTTTTTCACTAAAAACCTTTAATTCTAACTATTTTAAAATTTACTTGTAAAATTTTAGCCATATTATTTTAAAATATTTTTAATAGGAGTCAAACAAAAAAGTATGAAATAAAAAAAAATTTTGAGGTACTAAAAATATTAGCTAAGATTATAAAAACATTTGAATTTTTTGAAAAAAATAAAAAAATCGAAATTTTATTATTATTCATAGTGATAGTTAAAATGCTTAATATTTTTATTTTTATTAGTTTTTATAATAAATTGATTCACAACTTGTAACTTTTTTTATTATTTTTTTATTGATTAATAAAAAGTTAAAATTTTAGGTAAAAATTTATAAATGTATTTTAAAAGTGGTAAGATTAAACTTGAGAAAAGTTATAAAATTTTATTTCAAAAAAATTAAAAAGTTGTCAAATTTATTTTATATGGATCTAAAAGTAATTTCTAAAAAACAATTAGATCTTTCAAATAAAATTGGATAGAATTGACATAATTTATAAAGTTGAAGAAGTAAATTGAAAATAACTTTTAAAATAGGATTCAATAAATAACTAGTTTAAAGTTTAAAGTTTAAGATAAAACAAATAATTTTCTCTTGCTTTTATAATAACTATTTTTATAAAAATATATCTATAATATATATAAATGTACCGGGCCGGGCCGGGGGGATGCTTTACTCATTAAATTAATTAAAATATAGTTCTAATTTATTTGAAAGTCTATTTCCTATTTTTATTAGGTTAACTGCTATTTTATCTCTAATAAAAATTAAAATAATTAAAATATAATTCTAATTTAGTTGAGAGTATGTTTCCTATTTTAATTATGTGAACTTCTATTTTATCCCAACAAAACCAAATTATTGAAAACTATTAGTAGCAATTTGTTAAAAATATTTTTTTTTTCTATTTTAACTGGGTCTACTTATATTTTATCTAATATAAATCAAATTAGATAATATTATTTTATAAGTCTTACTATATTAAATTTAATAAGTAAATAATTAAAATTGAAATAAGTTACTATGTCATAATAGAACACTATCAAAACTGAAAAAATTGATAGACATATAAATAAAATAATACTTTTATTATTTTTAAATATTTATTAAATTAAAGTTTTTTAAGTAAATAATTATAATTAAATTAATTAAATTTTTTTTATTTTTCTTGCATATATAATCATATTCTAAAAAATAGAGCATATAATTTGTTTGAGAGTAGTATTTTAGTAAGAAAAGTAGTATAATTATCATTTTTATATATTTTTATAAAATTTAATAAAAAAGAGCAAAAAAATTAAATTAATTAATCTTTATCATTTAATGTTTAGTTTAAATTAAAAATTTACATTAAAATACTTTTTGAGTAATTAAAAGTAGTAATATTAAATATAATGAATAAATAATGTGTCACTGCTCAAATAAAAAATTTAAAATTGTAATAAATTATAAATTTAATGAAATTGTAATACTTAAATTGTTTTATAAAGAAAGTATAACTTTTTATTATTTTAAAATTTTATTAAGAAAATAACTAATAAATTTTTATTAACTTATGATTAATTATGATCATAATATTTGTTTTATATAAAATTAGTTTTAGAATTGAGAAAAACATAAATTATAAAAAATATTGAAGGAACTCATATAATTATTTAAATAAAAGATTTATCAAGATTACAATGAATTATAATTACATTAAGTTAATATTAAATTGTTAAACCTTTTTTAATAATAATAATAATAATAATAATAGTAATAATAATAATAAAGTATATGTTTAATAGTTTATATACTATCACGAGTTTAAAAGAAAATTGTTTACGTGCGAAGCACGTACTTATCTACTGGTATTTAGAATATTGTATAGTAGAAGAAATTTACTATTATGTTTGTGTGATTTTTTTTTTCTTTTTTTAGAGGTGAAATGACCTATTAGCATGTAACTTCAATTAAATTTTGGCCTAACAAGTTATTGCTAAGTTAAAAGTTTATAAATTGGTTTGTTAAACTTAAAATTAAAAGTTCATGATATGATTAAAAAGAACCGTAAAGATTATGACGCGGAGTGTTAATTCAACCATGAATACTGTGCATGATTGTGTGGATGTATGGCATGGTTGTGCCTAATTTTGGCAAAGCAGGGTCATCAGTCATGGCTCAGACACGGTTGTGTACCTTCTCTTGTACTACTGTGCTTGAGAGCAAGTTTTCAGACATCTAATGCACATGATTGTTCGTCTATTCACACACAATCATGCGTCATGAACAATGTTTTTTTGTTACACGGATTTTCTTTATTTTGGTTGTTTTAGAATGATATTGTATTTCCTATTATACCCATATTATGTCTAGGGTATAAATATATATTTTAGGATTTTTTTAGAGACTTTTATCACTTCTATCATATTTATTAATCAAAATTAAAGCTTTTTTTTTTTGCTTGTTCTGTGGATTGAGAATTAGTCTCTAGATTGAGGCTTGTTTATCCTTGTTGATCAATCATGCTACATATTGCATCACGTGGTATCAAAGAGTTTTTCTCCCAATCGATGGCTAATACTAGTATTAGTGGAAGCAACCAATCCCAAGATGATGATAAAGGATTGTAGGCTATTTAGAGAGCAATCGAAGAGCAACAATGGTCAACCTAAAACATAACATATAGTAGATGGAAGCATTATAAGTCCAATTGCAAGTGTAATTGAGGGTTATTGGAGAAAAGAATAGAAATAATGATGAAGAACAAGGAAAACAAGTTGGCCCCACTAGACCCAACGTTAATCCCATCCTAAATGTACAAAATTAAAGAAGGCTAGCTGTGGAATTTGATGACTTTGCAGATGAGGAGGTTAATTTTAGTGAAGTAGTATTTCCACATGGAAGACAAAGAGGTGGAAGACAATGGCAACCAAACTACATAGGAGATGACGAATACAAACTAAAGGTAGATATTCCTAACTTCAGTAGTGATCTTAATATTAAGGGATTTTTAAATTTGTTGACAGAAGTAGATAAATTCTTTATGTATAATGAGTTATCCGAGGATAGGAAGGTTAAATTTATTTATAGGTTAAAAGGGGGAGCAGTATAGTGGGATAGGTTGAGAGAAATAAGGATGAGAGAGGGGCGTTGTCTGATGCAATCTTGGCATAGGATGAAGCAATTATTGTGAGGTAGATTTTTATCTTCGAACAATGAACATGCTGAATGCATAGTTTCACCCCCTGAACTTTACATGATTAACCTCCAACATTCCCTAACTTTTATTATTTTCTATTCAACTTTTAAACTTTTATTTTTCACCTTTCTCACCTTTCAATTTGTACTTTTTGATTCTTTTTAACTCATACAATATCAAAATGGATAAAAATTTAATTTTAAATAATTTTAAACACATAAAATGCTAAAATTAGCTTAAAAACAATATAAATAGAATTAAAAATTAATATAAAAAAGTTAGAAAAATTTTATATTTAATTATATTCGCTCTTTCATTAAACATTATTTTAGTTTATATAAGTTTTTCTTATATCCATATTAATATTGATTTATAAAATACTTCGATTTTATTTATTATAGGGGTTAGATAAGTTCAAAATAAAAGTTTAAAGGTTGAATAGAACGTAATAAAAGTTGAGAAGTGCTAGAAGTTAATTAAATAAAGTTTAGGGGTAAAACTATACATTTGCCCTATATATTTTTTTATGCTTATCATAGATGTACACAAGGTAGTAGGAGTGTGAATTAATATACTACTGAATATATGAGGTTAGTATAGAGGAATCAATTATCAGAAAGTGAGAACTAACAAGCGACGAGATATTTGAGTGGGCTGAAGTCGACTACTAGAGACAAGACTGGGGTGTATATGGTTTTCAGTGTGTAATAAGCTAGGAATTTATCATGAAAGCTAAATTACTCATACAGGAGCAAACCCGTAGTGTTAATTACATAAGATATGGAGGCGTAGTTGATAAAGCTCCAAATGACAAGGGAAAAGAACCTATTGTTATTTTTAATACTGTAGAGACTGCCAATGCTGGTGTAGGAAAAGGGAAAGGTGTAGCAGTAGAAAGAAGTAAAGGTAATACTTTAATGCTTACTAAAAATAATAATCCTTATATAAAGCCTTTCAATGCTAAGTGCTACATATATGGATAGGTTAGCCATCATTCCAATGAGTGCCCTAAACGAAAGGCAATGAATGTAGTTAAGAAAAATAATGATGTTGCAGATTATGAGATGTGTAGACCAGATGGAGATGACACCTATAAGGATTATGAGTAAGAAGAGTACATATGTGTGGTGAGGAAGCTCACGTTATGTCCGAAGTGTGGTGATAAAACTTAACTCTATAAGCTCTTTCGCACGAGGTGTACTGTGTAAATAAGTTTGTGTGATCTTATTATTGATAGTGAGAGCCAGAGAATATAATAAGTAAAGATGTTATGGAGAGGCTACAGTTATTGATTGAAACTCATCCTAACCCATACACTATTAGGTGGATTAAAGAAATTGGTGGTATTCGAGTGAGTGAATATTGTAAGATGTCCTTCCCTATTGGCAAGTATAATGATAAGGTGTACTATGATGTGGTGAATATGGAAGCTTGCCATATTTTGTTTGGGCATCCTTGCAATATGATATGGATGCTAAATATTTGGGTAGGAGTAACATGTATTAGTTAGAGAAGGATGGAGTGAGATATACCGATGCCTTTTACTAGGAAGAAACCTAAGGCTTTAAAAGTAGAGGGAATGAACTTTTTAACATTGTGTATGACCCATCTTCATTTATGGGTGAGTGTAAAGAGACCCAAAAAGTGCATTTGGTGGTGGTAAAGGGAGAGGAAGAAAATAGAGATTTAGTTGGGGATCAAATTTTGGTGGAGGTGCAGACTGTATTGGAGGATTTTGATGATGTGATTCCTGAAGATCTGCTTGTGGGGTTACCTCTAATGTGTGACATACAACACCATATAGTTTTGATTCGTAGTGTTTCTCTTCCTAATTTTCCTTACTATAGGATGAGTACCAAGGAGAACGAAATCTTAAGGGAGAAGGTAGAAGACTTACTAAGTAAGGGGCATATTCAACCTAGCCTTAGCCCATGTGTTGTTCTGGCTTTGTTGACTCCTAAGAAGGATGGGATTTGGCAAATGTGTGTTGACAGCAATACAATCAATGAAATCTCTATTGGATACAAATTTCGTATCCCAACGTTGGATGATATGCTTGATCAGTTAAGTGGAGTTATTGTGTTTAGCAAGATTGACTTGAGAAGTGACTATCATCATATCATAGTCTATTTGGGTGATGAGTGGAAGATGGAATTCAAGACAAGGGATGGGTTGTATAAATAGTTAGTCATTCCTTTTGGGCTAACCAATGCTCCTAGTATATTCATGTGGCTTATAAATCAAGTACTACAACCTCTCTTTGGTAAATTTATAATTGTTTATTATGAAGATATTTTGATTCATAGTAAATCGAAGGGGGAGCATATATAACACCTTAGCGAAGTGTTTAAGGTGTTAAAAAAAATTGTATGCAAACTTAAAAAATGTGTTTTCACGAGAGATAGTTTGTTGTTTCTTAGTAATGTGGTGAGTAATGAGGGGATTAAAGTAGATGAAGAGAAAGTGAAAACTATTAGGGATTGGCGTACCCTAAAAAATGTGAGTGATATAAGGAGCTTCCATGGGTTGGCAAAATTTTATAGGAGACTATAGCACCAATTACTGAATGTTTGAAGAAAGGGAAGTTCCTTAAGGAGTAAGAGAATAGCTTTACTTTGATTAAAGAGAAATTGAGCATAACACTTGTCTTAGCATTACTAGATTTTGAGAAGTTATTTGAAGTGGAGTGTGATGCTAGTGGAGTAAGTATAGGGGCTATCTTATCCCAAGAAAATAGGTCAGTAGGTTTTTTTAGTGAGAAATTATATGAAGCTAAGTGCAAATAGGCTACTTATAACAAAGAATTTTATGTTGTTGTGAGGGCTTTGAAAATTTAAGAGCATTGTCTAATAGATCACATCTTGGAGTAGTTGTATGGATCACACTTGGAGTCATCAATAACAACCTAAGTCGAATCTTGGGATAATAATGGAAAACTTCATACAAGCACAAACCAAGGCAAACCATAGAATTGAGGAGAGTCTTAGGCAAAATGAGGAGACTTTCAGGAAAATCAATTCGAAGTTAGATCAAATTGAAGAAAGCCAAATTACATGCTTCCGAAAACTTTAACTATTTGCACCCATGAATTACTCAATGCAACCAGCACAAGGATAAAGTATATGGGATGATAAGAGCACTTTGAGTCAAGCTGATGAAGTCACCTTTGAGTTATGCCATGATGAGTAAGAAGAGATGATCACCAAGGAAATCGAAAAAGTCTCCAAGTGTAAAAATCAGTTTGTGGATATCAAGGATGACGACATACAAAGTCACTCAACTCAATTTCAAGATAAGTTGGATGAGAAAATTATAACAATTCTTGAAGCTACACGGGACGAAGATGAGCCATCTACACATACCAGTGCATATGTTCCACAGCTTATTACGGTCATAGACGAGGAATCCATGAAAGGTGTTGGATTGTCTGAGAACCCGCATGAAAAGCCTTACGTTCTTCAAGTAATTCTAGAACCAAATATTTGGCATGTGGAGTCCGTACTTTATTACCTAGGCATAAGGGATCCTAACAAAAGAAAGGAAAGGAAGATACTTCCAAGAACACTTCCTCATGTTCGATTGCACCCATGATACTACATATTCAGAGTTCAAGCTAATGACCTTAAATTAGCGCTCTTGGGAGGCAACCCAAGTTTATTTTATTTAGATTTATAGTTTATTTATTTTTATTTGCGTACTTTTTATTTTACTATTTTTATTTTTTTTTTAGTTCTAAAACTATTATTAAATTTTTTTTGGGTCTTTGAATTTATTTTTGTAGGTTTTTGGTGTTTAGATCTTGGAATGAAAGCAATGAGAACTTAAAGCCAGGAGCTAATTTGGTTGTTAAAAGAGGGAAAAAAAGTCAAAAATTGAAGAGCTGAGAAGTGACATAGTCATGTCACTTTACAAACATAGTCGTGTTTAATTGATAGTTTGAAAGTCTGCTGAGATTAAATCAGACACCACCATGTCACTTTTCAGACACAACTGTGCCTGAGTGCTATGTTTTTAGGTATGCAGAGGTCCAATCAGACACAACCGTGTTAGAGAGCTTAATTTTCGGGAGAGATCGCGTGACACAATTGTATCGCTTGGATGACACAACCGTGTCCTCTGGGCTACTAATTTTGGTAATGTTATTAGCTCTTGATCTCTCATATGGTTATCGATTTCCTACCACCACAAAGTGAAGAATCGAGCATCACACTAGGGGAGTATCAGTTTTATCTCTCTTCCTACAATTTTAATTTTAATTTTTTTATTATTTGTTCTTTGTGTCTTCGTTTGGTCCTTTCACATTGAAGACAATGTGAAATTTAAGTGTGTGTGTGTGTGGGGGTGGAGGGGGGTGGGTACATTTGAATGTATTTCACATTTAGTTAGATTTTATTTTTATACTTTTATCTTTTATGTTTTTTTATTTTTTTTATTTCTTAGAATTATATTTGCTTTTGCATGTTAGCATATACATATTGAAATTTTTGCACCCTATCCTAATGCTGAGTAGAGCACATTGAATGTGTTTTTCTTGTAAATGTTTTATGATCTTTTGTTAGTGCTTAATTTGTGACTTTTAAGTTAGGTTGATAATTTGTGGTTAAGGACTTTTTAAAATTTAATGAACTTAATGCATACTTACTTTTGTGTCACGACCCAAAACCGGAAGTCATGACCAGCGCTAGGGAACGAGAATTCACATGAATCCGGAACCCGTAGCAAGCCTTAAACAAAAATAAAACATTCAACAACAAATAAAAATACCTCAGAATTAAAACTTTTAATAATATAAAGAAAATTTCATATCATATAATAATAAAATATTTATACAAATATTCAAATATACAACTTCAATCTAAAACAACATCACATACTACCACAAAATATACTACTACTGCAACGTCTAATAAAATACAAGAAAAGATGACAGTTCAAAATTTACATAAGTCAGCCGAGGAAGAAAAAGTCCGGCGAAGATTACTACAAATAGAGGTCTGACGAGAAGAATCCTGAAAAATAATTGAGGGGGGTAAGACCTCACTGAGTGAATCATTATTATATATATGCATGTAATCTAATGCACGTACACACGAGCATCAATAATAATATTCATATATTTATATTTATATAAATATACATACAATCCACACAAATGTTTAAAAATATTTTTTAAGATTTATTTTACTGGAGGATCGGAGCAGAACCCTAAAAAGTTCGCATCCTCAAATCACATAATTTTTACTAGCCAACAGGCTCACTTAAATACCAAAATATTTCTCTTTTCCAAATTGACAATGGACTGGCCCTGAGACACTAAGTCAACCGAGCTCCCGCAGTCCCATTGCCGGCATGACTGGCCCCGAGACACTAAGTCAACCGAGCTCCAGCAGTCACGCTCTCAATCATAATTCTCAATATAATAATTTAATCATCAATCAATATATCATAACCTAGCATCTAGCATATTGTTTCGCAACAGTCCTAGTGTGAACTATTAGGTGGCACGTTCTATGGCTATCCTCCAAAAATATTTATTTCGACATAAATAAGTATTGCATATTAAATTAAGTATTGAAATTTTATAAAATATGCACGGCATCAAAAATATGCAAATAATCATGGCATTAATTAATATATATAAAACATGTATATTTATAATAATGCGATAACAACAATAATTAAAATAAATGCAATATAATATATTGAAATTTGCATTTATTTAAAACATGGATGTCAATGTTATATTCTACATGCCATGCATACATATAATAATAACACACAGGTATGCGCTCCTCTACTCCAGTTCGGCTGGCCCGGTCTAGAAGGCCTAGCTCATGGTGTAGCTAAAAGAAAATAATAATAAATAATTAATTAGAAATAAATTCCTAATTTTTATACTTTAGAGATTTCTAAAGAACGACTCGATCTAAATGTCGACTCGACTAAAACTCAAAACTTAAGACCGACCTGATGTCACGTTTAACGAAAAATCTACCAAAAATTCTGTAGAGTCTCCTTTGTAAAACGGACATCTCTCTACTAAAAGTAGAGTTGATCTTACACGAAAACACACTTCTAAGGATTCACAATTTAATTTCTCAGGTTGGGCCCCCAAACTACAATCATTGCCCAACTGAGAACCAACACAATTCTCAATCAATAACATAATACAATAATTTCTCAAATCACCAAAATATCTCATAACAATATTAAAAACATATATTTTCCAAATAAATGATAATATTCTATTTTTCAATAATATTTTGGTAATAAAATTCATAAATGGAATAAAATTTCATTTTACAATTAAATCTGCATAAATTGTAAATAATTATTGAAATCACTTATTAATATCATAAAAATAATAAAATACTCATTTAGCTTAAAAATAACAAATAAGTATATTTTTCATATATATTTTTCTAAAATTAACACTAATTAACAATTAATTGAAAATAATTATAAAAATTATTTTTCATACCTTTATTAACCAAAAATAGTCTAAAACCTAATAATTAATAACAATTTTAATTAAAATCAAATAATTTGCTAAATTCGAATAATTTCTCGGAATTTAGTAATAATTGACTAAAAATAGTAAATAATTCATAAAAATTATTTGAATACTATTTATTATTCAAAAAACGGTTAAAAACATAATAATTAACAATAATCTCAATTAAAATATAAAAATTACTCATTTATACTAATTTTTCCAAAAATTCATTTTTTTTACATAAACCTTCGAAAATTCATAATAAAAATTCTAGACATAATTTTAATAAATTTTCTTCACAAATCTTATTCAAAATATAACAAAGAATTTATTAAAAATATAAAGTTTTTCCGATCCGGGACTGTCCGGAACAGTGTAGTGAACAGTAACCCCGAACCCAAAAAAGTTCAAGATTTTCAGAAAAATAAATAAAAATAGTATTTGGATAGCTCACAATCTCTACAACAATCAGTCCTAAAGCAATTATCTCAAATGAAATTCAAGCTCAAATCAACAAAAAAACTCAAAATATTCAAAATCAAATTATTGATAAACAGATTTGTTACCGGAATCCAAATTCGAAACGGTTTGAAGATTTGACAAGCCCGGAGGACGAGCTTTCAAAAGAGACCAACCTCACCGGTTGAGGTGGCCGGAAACAGCACCGGACGAAAAATGGTGGGAAGAATAAGAAGAAGAAGAAGAAGAAAAAAAAAAGAAAGTTGCGTTTTTTTTTATATAAAAAAGGCTGCTGCTGTCTTTTTTTTTTTTAATAATAATAATAAAACACTAAGATAAAAATCAAATTTAACCCTCTTAAAATATACACAATAAAAAAATTTTATTAAAATAAAATTAATATACTTTTATACAATAATAATTAAAATAATTTTCATCACCAATTATTCAAATTTAATTTCACAAAAGAATAATCTTAATATTAATAAAATATTTATTAACACTGCAAGTCTCGAAAATATATTTTTATAATTTGTAAAAATTCGGGTTATAACATGTAATTCGTGTAAAATGGTGATGCAATTCATGTAAAACCATATCCAAATATTTTTTTTAAGAAAGTCTCTAATTTTTATGAATATAATTAGATTGTTCAAGATTAAAAGGAGAACTGGAAAGAAGAAAAGAAAAAGAAGACAATTTATTGAGAATTATTAGGTTTGTATTGTGAATTATATAATAGTTTTTTAAATTAGTATTTAAGTGGTTTGAGATAAAAAGAAATTGAGTACTTAGTAGTGAGGGTACATATAGCAATGTCTTAGTAGGAATATAACAGAATTTTTAATGTGGTTAAAAAATTTTAATATTTTATTTAAAAATTATTAACAATTTTAAAAATTTACACAAACTTTTTAAAAAA
>CATIWM010260504.1:0-15692 GCA_949671775.1 Mallotus repandus
TGAGTTTCAACCGCAGTATCAAGTTAATTAATCAAAAGAAAATGCAATGTTCTAATGGAGATCATAGCTCAAAAATTTGCAAATTCTATGTCAATTTGTGGCATTTGCAACTCAAAAAATGAAGAAAACAGGCCATTGACAGGTCTAACATACAGAAATATATATGAAAAAGACAAAAAATGAATCTAAAAACTTCATCCAAAGCCAAAGGTTAATTCCTTCCTCCCAAAATAAAAGCATTGGAAACATCAGTTTACGCGTGTTAAAGTTAGGCACTTTGTTGCATAGACTCTGCTGGCGGCGGAATTGCAGAAGCCTTGTATCTGTCTTGTACTATGTGTACTTTAATTGCATCTCTCTTTTTTCTTGCATATTCTTGTTCATTCATTCTTTTACCTTTCTCTTTCTTCTGTCAGTGAATCATTTTTTAAGTTGTAATTAATTGTTTTTAACGTGTTTTAATTATCTATCCTTTTGGCTATATATACATGCTCATTTCACGTCATCTCACACTAATCTCTTCCACATACTATCTATCTTAAGCTTTCATCTTGCATGAGAAAGAGGTGCAATCTTTGAATTTCTTGAGGTACAAGTTTGAGCACTATGGTTATTGGTTCTTCATTTTTTTAGTTTTTTAAACTAATTAAATTCCTGACGATTCTGTGTTACGAGACAGATACTTGATCAATATCAGTCTAAATGTTGTTGCTATTTATGGTCATATTATTTTAAATAGGTTTGAGCATTTAGATTAAGCAGTTAGTGGATAAGGACATGAACTAATCATTAATGGTGAATGCAATGATACTCAAAGAATTTGGTGGAAAAATCAATGTTATTATCTTTGATTTTGAGCTTTATTAATTTATTCATTTTCATTAGTTCGCATATATCCCTTTGCTAATGCTATTGCAAGGTGATTTCTCATTTCATGAAACTAGAAAAAAACAAAAGACAATATTAAGATTTTGAATATTAGTTATGATGAATGAATAATTCTGACATTTTGAAGTACATTTGATTCCTGCAGGTTTCCTACCTTGAATTGGGGGTAGGGTGTGAATATCAGGATTGCTGCAATGGACAAGACAGCAGTTGCCCTTGAAGCTGTTAGCAAGGAAACTGTTGATCTGGTATAATTTATTAATATATCTGCTTGTTTATCCATCTAAAAGTGTAGTTTGCTTGATTTTTGTCACGAAGTCCTGAAATAGCACTTTATCTTTAATGATTTCTGATGAACTTGAAAAGAAATAGAATTAATTATCCTTCAAAGATGAGCACGCCTGCTAATCTGGAATTGGGTTCTGACAGGAGAGCATTCCAATTGAAGAAGTTTTTGAGAAGTTGAAATGTACAAAAAATGGTCTCCGTGGTGATGAGGTTCAACAGAGGCTCTCAGTATTTGGGCATAACAAGCTTGAAGAGAAAAAGGTCTCTTCTTCTTTTCATAATTTTTGTATCATCTACTTAGCTTGTTGCTGCATGGATATGGGGAATAATCTGCAACACATCTTTTATGCTGAATATAGTTCTTGCGTCTTCTTCATAGGAAAGTAAAATACTCAAGTTTTTGGGATTTATGTGGAATCCACTATCATGGGTTATGGAAGCTGCAGCAATTATGGCCATCTCTCTTGCACATTCGGGCGTAAGTTTATAGATAGTACACTACTCATCTAATTCACCAGTCTAAGACATGAACTAATTAATTAACTGATCTAAATCATTGTGCAGGGAGAAGGTATAGATTACCATGATTTTATTGGGATTTTGGCACTGCTTATTATCAATTCAACCATCAGCTTTATAGAGGAAAATAATGCTGGAAATGCTGCTGCAGCTCTAATGGCAAGGCTGGCACCAAAAGCAAAGGTTTAGCCTCGCTCGCTCTTTACAAGTCTGGTTGGACTACTTTGTTTTCTTCTGTTATATCGAAACTGTCTTCAACAGGTTTTGCGTGATGGGAGCTGGGCAGAGGTAGATGCTGCTGTATTAGTCCCTGGAGACATCGTTAGTATCAAACTAGGAGATATTATTCCTGCTGATGCTCGATTGCTCGAAGGAGATCCTTTGAAAATTGATCAGGTTCCTGCATGTTTATCTAGAACTATCAAATCAATAGTACAGATATTTAATAGTCAATGAACGTTACTGCTCATAGGAAAACGTTGAAATGTAAATCGTAACGAAGATTATCTTATAATACCTGTTCTTCTCCAGTCTGCTCTTACAGGAGAGTCACTTCCAGTGACGAAGTGTCCTGGTGATGGAGTTTACTCAGGCTCAACCTGCAAGCAAGGTGAGATTGAAGCAGTTGTTATTGCTACTGGAGTACATACCTTCTTTGGAAAGGCGGCTCATCTTGTTGAATCCACTACCCATGTTGGGCACTTTCAGAAGGTTAATCTTAGAACTGTAAAGTCATGATAAATGGTTGAAGATGATTTCAGCATTGCTATTTGCTAATGCTAAGCCCTCTAATTTCAACAATTACTATAACTAAATCTTGTGATATTATGTTTTTTGTTCCTTTCAGGTCTTAACTGCGATTGGAAACTTCTGCATTTGCTCTATAGCAATTGGAATGGTGATTGAAATCATTGTTATATATGGGATTCAGAAAAGGGAGTATCGTGTTGGCATAGATAATCTTCTAGTTTTACTAATTGGTGGCATCCCTATTGCTATGCCAACAGTACTTTCTGTTACCATGGCGATAGGTTCTCATCGCTTGTCGCAGCAGGTGCTTGAAGTTGTATTTAGTTAAAGTCATAGAGCTAAGATAATCTCTGATTGAATTATTAAAAATTATTTATCTTTCTTGTCAGGGTGCCATAACAAAGAGGATGACTGCTATTGAGGAAATGGCTGGGATGGACGTGCTCTGCAGTGATAAAACAGGAACTTTAACCCTTAACAAACTTACCGTTGACAAAGCTATCATAGAGGTGCTACTTTTATCCATTTCAATTTTTCTGAATAGTTTAAAAGTACAAATGTAAAAGAGTGTTATTGAAAAACCCAAATGGTTGGCTTAGTGGTGTTAAGGTTCCACTAATCAAGTACCTGTGTAAGGATGTCCCATATTAGGTCTCGTGTGTGCATACCCTCATCAGGTCAAGTTTTTCTGGACCAACACCAGCCCTGAAACTCCAATGGAGATTAGTCCCATACCCACTGTAATGCGGGGATACCTCATATATAGTTGCACAAAAAAAAAACAGAAGTGTTATTGGGAACTTACAAGTACATGCTTTCTGTTCCATAAATTTTTTTTTTCCATAGTAAATAGCTGAGCCATGACTCCACTCTTTTTATTGTTTGTGTTATGAAGAGAAATTCCAAAGCAAATCACTGCATTTGGATCTGTCATGCAAGACAGCTGATATTTTCTATTTCCTGACAGGTCTTTGCAAAGGATGTTGAGAAGGACATGGTTGTGTTGATGGCTGCAAGAGCTTCAAGATTGGAAAATCAGGATGCAATTGATGCAGCTATAGTTTCAATGCTTGCTGACCCTAAAGAGGTATTGGATCTTCTTAACTACAGGAGACAACGGATCTTTGTTTTTCGGTCCTGTTAAGTGAGTTCATTATATTGTTCTATTGTTAGGCTCGAGCTGGAATTACTGAAGTTCACTTTCTCCCATTCAATCCAACTGATAAAAGAACAGCACTTACTTACCTAGACAGTGCAGGCAAGATGCATAGAGTGAGCAAAGGAGCGCCAGAGCAGGTTTGCTGTTATAATCTTTTAACTCCTGATATCTTCACTACATGCCGTAGACTGAAATTTATTACTTTTTTTATGATGCAACTTCAGATTCTCAATTTGGCACATAATAGATCTGATATTGCTCAAAAAGTGCATGCAATAATTGATAAATTTGCTGAGCGTGGACTTCGATCCCTTGCAGTTGCTCGACAGGTATAAGCTTTGTTTCATTATATAGTGTTTTTGAGTTTGTTCTTTGATACTTCTACATGAGGAGACTCATAATGTTGTTTATAGGAAGTACCTGCTGGTACTAAAGACAGCCCTGGTGGACCTTGGGAATTTATTGGTCTTCTCCCTCTGTTCGATCCACCTCGCCATGACAGTGCTGAAACTATCAGAAGAGCTCTAGACCTTGGTGTTGGAGTCAAAATGATCACAGGTGATCAACTGGCAATTGCAAAAGAGACGGGTAGACGGCTCGGAATGGGCTCAAACATGTACCCATCATCCTCTTTACTGGGTGACAACAAGGATGGAGCAATTGGAGTGTTACCAATTGACGAGCTCATTGAAAATGCAGACGGTTTTGCTGGTGTATTCCCTGGTAATTATGTTCAACTCTGGTTGTAGCTTACTGAATCTTCTTCTGGTCTCTCACATTTCACTTAATGTTTCTTTTTACTATAGAGCATAAGTTCGAGATTGTGAAGCGACTTCAAGCTAAAAAACATATTGTTGGAATGACTGGTGATGGAGTTAATGATGCACCTGCATTAAAGATTGCAGATATAGGAATTGCTGTGGCAGATTCAACAGATGCTGCTCGTAGCGCTTCAGATATAGTTCTGACTGAACCTGGGCTGAGTGTAATCATCAGTGCTGTCTTAACAAGCCGTGCAATCTTTCAAAGAATGAAGAATTACACTGTAAGATGATGATTAAATCTTAAATATAATGACTGAAAATTGTTGAAATTCCTTGACACATTTATTTTTCTTTCTTTCTTTCTTTCCAACAGATATATGCAGTATCCATCACCATACGTATTGTGGTGAGGGCCTCTATTCTTTTTTTTTTTTTTTCAAGTCCCTGAAATTTCATTGCCAGTGAAAACTGTAGTTCTTAGTTACAACTGCATTTGTTCAACAGATGGGTTTTATGCTACTTACCTGTTTCTGGAAGTTTAATTTTCCTCCATTTATGGTTCTGATCATTGCCATTCTAAATGACGGTAAGAATTATGATCCCTTGTGCATTTGTTTCTTAAAACGAGAGCACCACAGTCAACTTTTGCTGAATACCTATTTACAGGTACTATCATGACAATATCCAAAGACAGAGTTAAGCCATCCCCAATACCAGATAGCTGGAAGCTCAGCGAAATCTTTGCAACTGGGATTGTAATTGGTGCATACCTTGCCATAACGACTGTTGTATTCTTCTGGGGGGCTTATGAAACTGATTTCTTTACGGTAAAACCACCTATTACTTCGCCATTTTTAAGCTCTCTGTGTGTTTTTTACCTTCCAGGATAAACAGAAAGTGAGCTATCAGGACAACCCATTTTCTGATTCATTCTGCCATTTAATAATCTCTTATCTCTCCATCTTCGTGATTATTACAGAAACATTTCCATGTTCATAGCCTTCAGAAGAATCATTACAACACCTCAGATTCACATACAGCCAAGGAACTGAATAGACAGCTCGCATCAGCTGTATATCTTCAAGTAAGCACCATCAGTCAGGCACTTATCTTTGTGACTCGATCCAGGAGCTGGTCATTCACAGAGAGACCCGGTCTTCTTCTTGTTATAGCCTTCATCATTGCTCAGCTGGTAAATGTTTATAAATCAAGTTATATTCTTCTGCATTCCTGTTCCTGAATTTTGGCATTGTATGATCTAACATCCTGATAAAACCAGTCCCTAGCTAGTATAGAACTATCACTTTTGGATCCTCGCCAATGCTCGATCTGCGCAGGTTGCAACAGTAATATCCGCTACTGCAACATGGGGTTTTGCTGGAATTAGCAAGATTGGCTGGAAATGGACTGGAGTTATATGGTTATACAACATTGTAACATATATGTTTCTTGATCCTATCAAGTTTGCTGTTAGATATGCATTGAGCGGTAAAGCCTGGAGCCTAGTCTACAACCAAAGAGTAAGTAAATTTTTTTTTTTTTACCGTTCTTCATTAGTTCTGTCATTCACATCTTTGAGAACTAATTAAGTTGCATTGATTTTCGCAGACGGCAATGACCACCCAAAAGGACTTTGGAAAGGAAGCTCGTGAAGCAGCATGGGCAGCCGAGCAGCGAACCCTTCACGGCTTGCAATCTGCAGAATCAAAGCTGTTCTCTGAAAAGCATACCTTCAGGGACATCAACATCATGGCTGAAGAGGCCAGAAGACGCGCAGAGATTGCAAGGTTTTGTTTCTGTCTTGAAAGGGTTAAAATCCTGATAAGAACAATTGCTAAATAACAAGAACCTTAGATTTGTCACGGAATATATTGAAATCTAATGTTTTCTTCTATGAAAATGATGCAGATTAAGGGAGCTTCACACTCTGAAAGGCAAGGTAGAATCATTTGCCAAGTTGAAGGGTTTAGACATTGATGTGAACCCACATTACACAGTCTAAATTAAATGATGGTTGCAGCATACAATCTTAAGACCCCCTCAAGAAACTGCTTAATCGGCAGGAGTGAATACTAATTTAAGTCTCCTTTTGTTCTTTTTTTTTTCCCCTTTTCCTGCCATTGGTATGAGGCTAATGCCCAAATGTTCAATTGTGAGCTATCAATAAAAGCTTTGAATGTCTGATTTGATGAAACATTGTAATCCCTTTTATCAATGTACAGACAGCTGATATTAAATTCCATTCACACCATTTTTCTATCTTTCTTTCTAGAAAATATTTAGAATTGATGAATGAGATAGGGAGGACAGCCAAACTTTTAAAAATTCAACCGTTTAGTATAATACTCTGAGTGCTGACAAACAAGAATTTCATTTCACAAAATAATTTGCTTTCTATGATACTGGAGCCCCAAAATCTATTTACTCTGTATGCATTTGTAGAAAATTATAACATTGAATAATTAGCTTGTGCAGGGCTGTTCTGTTGTGTAGTCCGCCTAAAGTTCTGAACTTCAATTGCCTTTTAAGTTTACATATTAAGTTCAATGAAAAAGAAAAAAAAAAGTTTCTCCATCAAGTATGTGAAATGATTTGCGTGTACCTGTATTGCATTCAATCGTTACACGTCTGATTTCTATCTTAATGATACTGAGTATCACATGTCCAAAAAATATATATCTAATTTAGGATCATTTTATGTTGTCACGATGATACCATATCATCAAAAATATACCTATATCTGTTTATTCGGTGAATATTCTTGCGTTAAAAAAAAAAATTCATCCTTTCCTCAGTCGCTCTCCCTGCCCACCACGACGACAAATTAGAAAATTTGGAGGATTTTGATTTATAATAAATTTATTTTTATTATAAATAAGAAAACTTTCAATACAAAAAAATTGTACATACTACTCACATGCACCACTACTTTTTTATTGTTATGCACTCTCTTTGTCTTATGGACACACACATACTATACAAATGAGGATGGATGTATTTATAGGTGAGGGTTAGGTACTATTCTCACCTCCATACTTACACTTCCTTACTTACACCTCCTTAAAGACTAAGCATAATAAGTTGTCAAAACCAACTTGAAAATAACTTGTGACAACTAATGCCAAGTTGTCAAACAACTTGCAAGTAACAAAAGTAAAATTGATTTTAGCAACTGATGTAGCAGAATGTAAATAATTGCAAAAATTGTTGATTCTCAAGAATACCAATTCGCAACCTTCAAACCCCTATTGATTCTATCAAATTCTAGGGAATTTGGGAAAAACAAAGTCTATAATTTATTAGAAATAAAAAGCCGTCCAAAACAAGGTGTAAAATAAGCTTATATACTAAAAGTAAACCCTAAATAAACTCCTAATAAAAATAGGTAAAATTACTAAAATAGAAAAACATCAATTCGAAGGCCCAAACAAGCGAATTTGGCCAAAATCCATAGGGCACCACGAGCAAAGCTAGTGACTTTGAATCAGTGGCCCAATTCCACCCAAATTAGCCACCAAAATCGCTAAAATCCGAGACTCGGAACTTCGCTTTAATTATGAAACTGCCATTGCCTATCCAATTTGTCTAAGAACTCCAAAGCTTGTTCTTGGACCACATCAAACCCACTCCCCTCTATCAGCTCCTCTTCGTCTAGATCTGGCTCCCGAGTACGTTTTCTTAGAACTTTGGCAGTTTTGATAGCCACCACCTAGACTGAAGGAGTCGCCAGATCTTCAGCAGCTGTTGAAGACGGATTAAAATGAACCTCAATATCACCTTCCTCCTAGGTCAAGTCTGTGACATCCAGATCTAGCCCGAGTGACTCCGATTGCTCGTCATCTGCAATGTTCATTTTGTCTGCAAAAGCAAAATAATCAGCCATCTACAAAATAAAACGAAATGATGAAGTTAGAATATGCCTTCAGAGGCTCAAAATTTACCAGCTACAGTCCTATCTCCAGGATAGACTCGTCAAATGTATCACCGAAAGCAATTCTCAGCACATGTACCCTTAGTGATACTTTCTTCGTGCAACCGGCGCACCAACTATTTGTCCTCCTCGGGTAGACTGGGAAGGCGCCTCACTTTGTGGCATTCGTCTACCCACATGCGCTGGATATTAATAAAATCTGAAGGATGTTTGACTATGAAAAATTTGTGCCTCCTGAATTTCTGTAAATCCGAAAGCTTGATAAAAATACTGTTATTTAGAGTAGCTAACAATGAGAAGGTTAGTTCCCCCTTTTTCTTATTCAAACTATACATGAACCAAAACATCTCTAAGTTCGGTTCTCTATTTTCCCTGTGTGCAAGCTCTATGTATCCTGTTAAGATCCTATAGCTATTAGGATGGAGTTGCCCAGGAGCAATATTAAACCTATTTAAAAAAGCCTTTACAAATGGATCTATAGGAAATCACATACCACCTTCTAATTGGTCCGCATACACCACCATCCTCACCATATCTGTAAAAGGCTCATGAGCCTTAAAACCTCTCTCAGTAATGTGCAATAAGAAGTCATTTGGAATACTATATCTCTGCCTATACTACTCCAACATACTCTTATCTACTCTGAACTCAAATATATCAGACTTCACTTATTCCCGTGGAGCCATAACAAAGCAAGAAGAAGAAGAAAAGTAATGCTAATGAGAACAGAAGAATATTCACCTGAAAATTTAAAGAATTTCGGTATCAAATAGTGATAAAGGCAGATGGGTGAACAGAGCACACAAGACAGTGAAAGAAGCAAAGTGAATAGGAGATGCAGTGATGGTTTCTCTCTGCAACCAAATTTGCTATTTATAAAGAAAAATAAGAATCTAGAAGGACACCAGGTACACTTAGGGCAGACTGCTTAAAAGACATCTCTCAAGGGTAAACCAGCTAATACACCCTTGCCATAAACACTCATTACCAGCGCGGTTACCAATATAGTTGTCCTTTCAACTGATTCAATTCTTTAGCAACACCGCGTGTTGAAATGTCTCCTCTTATGACAAATGAACAAACACAACAGTTATACCAATTTAAAATTTAAAAGTATATCAAAAGGCACAAAATTTAAAACTGCATATCTTACTACCAGCTATCTCAGATCTCTGGTCGCTATATTGCATCGAGCTTCTCACAAAGTCGATTATATATGGAAACTCACAACCTCAAGTCACTATATTGCACCGAGCATCTCACAAAGTCGAGTATATATGGAAACTCGCATCCTCGGGTTGCTATATTGCACCTAGCATCTTACAAATTTGAGTATATATGGAAACTTACATCCTCAGATAACTATATTGCACCGAGCATCTCACAAAATTGAGTGTATATGGAAACTCGCACCCTCGGGTCACTTTTCAGTACTGAGGTTTTCAAACTCTAGCATTAGTTGGTCCCATTCTGTGTGTTGCTAAAACACTGGTGGGTTAATCCCTCATGACGTGTAGTAACACCGAGCATCTGTATAAGTCCAACTGGCATTTATTTGTTATTTTACGCAGATATCCAGAATTCAAAAGACTTGGTATTGAGCATCTCGAACTTCAATGACTCAGGCTGGCCACCTCAGCTCACCTTTTGGCATCAACACAAGATCATCATTATCTATCCATCCGAACTCTCTGCTCCGAGTTATCAATACCGCATTTACTAAATCTCAGAAATCTTAGACAGAAATATCCGACCAGACTTACGGGGGGGACTTTTGATACCCCTCAGGTAAATTCCTATTTAATTGATACTTTATTTTCCTAAATAAAAGGTTACTTGCAAAACAAGGATGTCCAAGTCAAGTAGGAAAAGGAGTTCCTTATCAGGAAAACTCTCGGATCAGGAAGGAAAACCTCCTACATAAGAACAAGTCCTACATGGAAGATGAATTCTATTCCTCTCAGATTTGAGCATTACACTCTCTATAAATACTCTTCACTTCTCTCTCAACTATTCATTCTATTCCTTTAGCTTATTGCTCTCTCTGTCTCTCTAAATTCTCTCTCTACTCTCTTTGACTTAAGCATCGGAGGGTTTGTGGGGGAAACCCCACATCTCACCTTACATCTTTGTTGGTTGCTTGATCGCAGGACTCAAAAGGTTTTGGAAATCAAGTTATCAATAGTGAATTAAAGATCCAAAAACCTCAAAAAATATTTTGATGAGTTTGTATATGTTGATTTTATTAGAATCACTAAATTTAATCACCTTATTTTTAATCCTCTTCTATAAATTATTGGTGCAATAAGATTTCAATTTGAAGGATATTTATCAAGTTATTCCTCGAAGATGTTAAAATATTCAAAATATTTGTTTCTTTAGCATGAGAGATTTCAATATCCAAGCATAAATTTGAAGATAAGTTTTGTATTAGAAAGGTCATGACATAATGGATTTACATGGAGTATATTATTATTATTATTATTATTATATTCTTTAGTTTTATTATTATCATTTAGTTATTAGGTAGGGTTTACTTTATTTCTATTTGAGTTAGGATTTTATTTAAATTCTATTTTTTAAAAGAAAAATAATTTTATTGATTCAAACTAGCAATACATCGATAGAAACACAGATACAAATTCGCTAAAAATCATAGAGGATGAAACAACATTCATATTAATAGCATAATCAATCGGCTCAAAGCCTACAAATTTGATGATACTATAGTGACTAGAATACCTATGACTCTAGTTGTGCAACATGCTGACAACCAAAATCTAATTTGTTGTCTCTGTCTGATCGAAAATATTTTATCTGTTTGAATCGCCCACACATAAATAAAAAGTCATAACAAGACGACAAAAAACAAAACGTCGTAACAAGACGATAAAAAATCAAACGCCGTAACAAGACGACAAAATCACAAAAAAATAAAATAAAACTCAGATCTATGTGGAATAACCACTTATTTAAAAAAAATTAATAAAAAGAGGTGTAGAGGGATATAAATTCTATTTTTTATTTAGTTAAAATTGGTAGATTGTACCTTCTATAAATAAATAGTTTATATGCCCTTGAAGCCTTGGCTTGTTGGCCAGACTATTGGGGTGCTACAGAGGGTCTCAGGTTCAAGATCCACCTCTCTCCTCTGCCTTTGATAAAAAAAATATATATATAGTTTATACTAGAATTGTAAAAAAGGGTGTGTTATAAATTTTATTAAATAAAATTAATTTTTTACTTTATTTTCTCTTAATTGACAGCTTAGCCTTTAAATGGAGACTTGTTTGTTTTCATTGATCAATTACACTGCAGGCTACTTACTATTTACTCGGCTTGCTCTATCGAAAGTGAAGTATATATATGTTATATATATGTGGGGTGGAACCTCACACACACACACACACACACACATATATATATATATGTCTGCGTATTAAGAATTTTTATAAGAGGTAGCTTACATGACCCTCTTTAAGTACTTTTGCACAATTTTTTTATGTCACAAGTTAATTCTCTAAGATTATATTAAACATAAAATTTATTTCTGTTCACATTATAATTATAATTTTTTTATTAATTGAAAGGTCAAATAACCTAAATACAAATGGTCTTTTTTTTTTAAATTGAATAAAAATTATTTTTACAAATCAATGATTGTATAATAAAAGGTAACTCTTTTCTTTTAGACTAAATGAAAATTAATTTTACTAACTACAATAAAATTTGAACCACATAAAATGCTGTCAAAAAAATAACTGATAAACCACTCCCTCACTGAGAACTAACGCTAGGCGTTGTTTAGTTTGTTGTTATAATGAAAACCTATGATTTTTGCTTTTATTAATTAATTTGGCAAATGAAATTAGCTATAGAAATGGCCCCTTGAAAAGAAAGACTTCACTTTATATAAAGCTTTGCTTAATTAAACAAGACTTGCTTAATCTGGAATATGAAAAACCAGTTGATATCCTCTACTTAAGGCTACAATACCTACGAGATGAAAAAAAAATCGACTCGACCTGAATGGCAATTTGGATTATTCATATAGTTTGTGTTGGGTTCGTGCCTTACGTACCTATTAAACAAGAATTTTCTTGACTAAAGAAAATTGAAAATTAATTAAGATATTCTAATCTTAATTAAACAAGAATCTAGTCTAGTATAAAACCAAACCTAATTGAACCAAATTTTGTTTCAATATAGTTCATAAAAATAAAAAATAAACAAATAAATAAATTAAATTAGGCTGGTTCAGTTTTTAGTTTAGTTCATTCAGAAGTCTTACTCATCCTATAATAATACCTACACAAGGAAAACATTTATTTATGAGTTAAAATTCAGTAGTTCAATTTCTTTTTTTAAACAATTAGATCAAGTGGTTAAATTCCAACACCACAAAAGGAGGAGATAAAAGGAGTAGGGAATTTGATACATGGTCTCTTCAATAGGATTTCCACACCTTTTACCACTAATTAGGTTACTCATGAAGACAAATTCGGTAGTTCAAAACATATGATATTCCTTTAAAAAACTGCATATGATATAACAGATATGCATAGATATATGATTTTTACCCCCAAATAATCAAGTCCTTATACAACATACATATCTACCATACTAGTTGGTCCGTCATAAAAGAACTATATATATATATATATATATGAAAAAAATTATCACATCGAACTAAAAAAATAGAAGAATCTGCAGAATGAAAATTATTAAAAACCTAGCAGACTAAAGATTATTAATAACTAGTTGTGGATCTGTTATCCTGCAAATTTTACATATAATAATTATGATACTTAGAAGAAGATTTTGTATAAAAAAAAATCAATACAAATTAAGCAAGTATAGGATGATAAATTTCCATTTGATAGTGATTTATTGACATTTCATAAATAAAGTAAATAGATGAAGAAGACAAATATTAATTACCTAGTAAGGTAACATATGAAAATATGAACCAACAAATACTTTGGATCTTGATCTTCTTTTTACATTTTTTTTGAAAAGAAGAATAATTTTATTAATTCAAACTAACAATACATCGATAGAAACTTGTATACAAATTCGTTAAAAATTATAGAGGATGAAATAACACCCAGGTTAATAGCATAATGAATCGGCTCAAACCCTATAAATTTGATAATACTATAGTGACTAAAATATCTATGATTCTAGTTCTGCAACATATTGATGATCATAATCTGATTTGTTGTCTCTATCTGATCGAATATGTTTTGCTCGTTTGAATCGCCCACACACAAATAAAAAGTCGCAACAATATGATGAAAAACAAAATGTTGTAACAAGACAATGAAAAACTAAACGCCGCAATAAGACCATGATATCATTAAAAACAAAATAAAAAACTCAAATTTATGTGAAATAACCACTTATTTAATAAATAAATTGATAAAAAAAAAAGGTATAGAATTATGATTTCAGGCCAAGAAATGGCCAAAAATAATTCATCCTTACTTGAGGAAGATGAATGACTAGAAAAGAAAGAAGAGAAAAAGGTCTTCTTTCTACATTAAAATTTACTAATTAATAGTAACTCAATATCACAAAAATTAATTATCTTCATTAAATGAATACAAGTTGCCTAGGTGTACAATTTTCAAAAAAAAAAATAGTGGAAAATCATTTTTCATTTAATAACAAAAATTCTCAAATTAAATTATTAACTAATGCAATATAATTTAATAGAAATATAATTTTAAGGGTGAGAGAGGTTGATATAATTTAATGAACAAAATACTGATTTATATGATATATATAATCATTTATGATAATATTATTATTTTCATTATTTTAATTAGATTATAATATAATAGTTTAGATTTACTAGAGCTCTAGTTTTAAGTTTTAAAAGAGTTTATATTGCAATTAAATAATATTTTTTTATTTCTTAAGAAAAAATTAAAATTTTTAAAAATGCTACACATAGAACTTTAAAAGTGAATACTCAAATATGAGATAGGATATATATATATATATTAGTTGTCAATCTTTACTTGAAGCGAAATGTAAATAATATACATATTTAATATAATTAATTAAATAATTACAAATTACAAATTAATTAAATATAAAAATGAGAACTTAAAAATTATTATAATTATTTTATTTGATTATTTTTTATTAAGAGTACGTATATATTCTTAATTTGCATAATCATAATAATAATTGAAAAATAAAATAAAAGAAAAATAAAAAATAATTGAAAATTTACAAATTTTTTACTTTTTACATTAAATTAAAAAAATTATTTTTAATTGAATAAAAGATGAATGTTTTAGTTAAAATAAAAGAGGTATTTTTCTAAAAAAAGAAAGAGTAGTGTTTTAAATTTAATAGAATATATATATATATATATTAAATGCTGAGCTCTAAAGTCATTAAGTCAAAAATTTGATAAGTGTCTACCTTCATATTTAAGTATTCACTCTAAAAGGTAATGTGTCAATCTATTAAACATCCTAATTTTTTATTAAAAATAAAATATTTACCATAGTTATTTTGTATTATTTTTTAACTAAAACACTATTATATATATTTCAATACTACTCAAATTCTAAAAGTATTTATATATTACATATTTTTCTACCTTAAATCACTCAAAGTATTTATACTAATCTAATAATTATAGAAACAGATCTTATTATAACTTAAAAATTATGGTCACAAAAATTAAAGAAATTAAAATTAATATGATATATTTTTATTTTAAATTTATTTAGTTAATATTTTATTTCAATTATTTATTTAATCATTTTATTTTACAGTCCGGAATTGAATTTGTGTATTTTAAAATAAGAAAATAGTTTTTTATAGCCAAATATTGTGAATTTTAATAATTTAACACGTAAACCTTTAAAAATGAATGCTAAATTATATATAAAAAAAAACTTATCAAATTTTAAATTTAATAATTTTGGACCTCATTATTTAATATATATATATATACGAAGAGGGGAAGGACAAGTAAAATTACAAAAAAGTTTTTACTCATTATTACATAAAAATTGGATAATTTTGAAATTTACTAATAAAAATTAAATTAAATTAATTAAAATTTAATTCTAATTTAATTGAAAGTAAATTTCCTACTCTAATTAGGTTAACTTCTATTTTTTCTCTAATAAAAATTAAATTAATTAAAAAATTATAATTTAATTGAAAATATGTTTCCTATTTTAATTAGGTTAACTTCTATTTTATCTCTAATAAAAATTAAATTAATTAATTTTGTTAAATATATAAATTTGGTCTTCTTATATTGTATCTAATAAAAACCAAATTAGATAACATAATTTTATAAGTCTACTAAACTAAGTTTAATAAGTAAATTACAATTAAAATTAATAAATTTTATAAAATA
>CATIWM010260593.1:0-11539 GCA_949671775.1 Mallotus repandus
TTGCTTTATGTTGCTTGTTGTTGCCTATTATTGATTTTTGTTACTTTTTTTATTTTCTAGTGTTGTTGCTTTGTGTTGCTTGTTGTTGCTTTTTGCTTTTTCAGGTTTTTTTTATGTTACAAATACACCATAAAAATTGTAAATATGTTACATCTTGATGATTAATAAATTTAAGATAATTTTGTTTGAAAAAAATGTAAGAATTTATGCTTGTTCAAAAATAATATTTAATATATTTTAATTGTGTTTTGTAGGTTTTGATATGCCTTGGTCAAATTTGACCAGCTTTAATTGACTCTTTTTTTAATATCATGTTGTAATGGGTTTTGATATGTGTGTATGCTGTTTTGCTATTAAAACAAGAAGGAAAAAAGAGGAAATTTTAGGAAAGAAAGCTTTTTTTTTTTCGTCTTTGCTATGATGTTTTGGTTGTTATTTTCTTAGATTGTTTAGTTCCACTTATTATGGTTACTGAATTTGCAACTCACTTTTAGGTTGGCTTTTGGCCTTAGTCAACTTTGATTTTTTTTATCTGGTTGTAGCTTTGCGGGTCTTGGTTCCCTACTTGATTTTTTTGGCTTTGTTTATCAAAAGCTTAATTTTCAGAAAATAAAAAAATCCTTAGTGGTTGCCGCCTTGACTTTAGAGGATTTTTTGCTTTTATCAAATGAAAGATTCACAGTTTCCTTGTTTAACTATGGGAAGAGAAAAGAATAAAAAGTGCAAGAAATATAAATATCTATCTAAAAAAAAAAATAGAGAATCACTATCAAGATTTCTAGAAATCCATATATATATATATATATATATATATATATATATATATATATATATATATACATAGGCTATTAATTAATGTAACATCCTTTAGCTGGGCATAAGGGTACTGATTCTGAATTTAATTTATGGATGTGACGTAATGTGGTGAGTCCTATGGTTGGTGAGTACAATGATAAAATGTGAAAAAAATAAAAAGTGAAAGTAAGCACAAACTGTATGCATGCTCAAAATGATAAAATATGTTTAATTTATTAGACACTTGTTTTTTTAGAAGAGCCAAACAGCTTCTAGAAGAGTCATGGTCTCGATTTGAAAGAAAAAAACTTCCTTAAAGCTATTTTTAAAAAACCTTTAGGTCAATATGGCTTTTGATATTATTTTATGTTTTTGGTCTATTTTTGAAAAAATCCATAATTAAAATATATTATTGTTATTAATTATTATTTTAAGTAAGTAATCTAATTTTATTGATAGTATTTAAAATTAATGAGCTAAATAATATTATTATAATTATTATTTTTATTGCATATTAATATATATACATATATTATAGATAACCGAAATGACGTCTAGGTCATTTTGATTAAAATAAGTAATGATATTACAAAAAAAAATGTCATTTTTATTAATTAAAATATATTATTATTATTATATTCAATAACTTATTAATTATTAATATTATTATTAAGTAAATAGTATTATGTTAGTTATTATTTTCATTGTATGCTAATATATATATAGACATACACTATAGATAACCAAAATGATTTAAGTTTGCCTAACTGTGAGTGACCTAAAAACTGGTTTTCGGTTCTGAATCTCTTTCGTACCAAATGTTTTGAATCAAAAGGAGGGACATGACAACTTTATCGAAAGGGACATCCATTCCGTTTATGGGACAAGGACAAATGATTGGTCTCGGGGGGATGTGAGACGCTTTGTGTTTATGGAGTCACCACCTGATTTTTAGAAAATTCGGAAAAGATGAAAGGGACGACATCGGGTCACTCAACAAGTGTCATCCCCAGTAGAGACTCTAGGTTCAGGAGATTGCATCTACTTTTTGGCTATTTCTCATTATACAATACTCAATATATGGCTATAGCAGCATCTTAGTTTCGGTAATAACAGTTGATATATGCACATTCACACAAGCACATGATAATAACGAAAAATAAAAAAAATTAAGTACAATTATTACACTGCTTTTCTAGTAAATACATTCGAAACAGAAAAAGTACGAAAATGTAAATCTAGTCCTACATCCAGAAAACACCAGCAAAGCAGAGGTTAGCACAACTATATACGATTCTATCCATTCATTCACTAGGACAACAAGTAGGCTCAATATAATCAATCAATGCTCTATGAATAAGCATATAAATGCACATAATTTATGCTTTTGCAGGAATTGTTATAAAATATTTCTAAATAGTAGAAAAAGAACGAAAGATGCATGATTGCATCATTGGACCACGAAACGGAGCCTCTAGCTCGGTAATCTGAACTTTCACATTATTGAATGCATTTTTAGGCAAAATGAAGAAAATACTTATTTTCATGTTGAGAAATGAAAAGGTGCAGTTTTGATGTAAAAGTACTATTTTTTGTTGAAAATGCGGAGTTTATATTAGAAATATGACTTTCATGTTGGAAATGTGAAAACTTATGCAAAATGATGATTTTGATATTTACTAGATACAAAATACATACTTTATGTGAAAAATTATGATTTTTCACATAAAGCTATATAAATGATATGAAAATGCCAATTGCGATGAAAAATTATAATTTTTTATCAATAAAATATATTGAGAGTACAAAGAATGCAGAAATTGTATGAAAATGATAAATTTTGTATTTTTGGAAATAAAAATGAAGACTTGATGCAAAAATGATATTTTTGTGATTTTTCACATTCTGGAGCTAGAGAATGCAAAATGAAAGTTTATTATGTGCAAAATAAAGCAGAGATTATTCAATCAGCATGCAAATTGCCAATCTCACCACACAATCACAACAATTTCTCAACTACTGGCGGTGATAAAATAAAATGCAAGACAATAAAATAAACGTGCAAAAATGATTATTTGGTCCTCAGATTTGACTGAGCTTGTTTTGAGCTTTTGAAGCTTTAGCTTCGAGGGATTTTCGAGCTTTCCTCTTCGAGCGGTTAAAAATGAAGTGTATAATGTAAATTTGTATACCTTTGAAGTGTGCTTTGACAAAGTTGTGGGTGGGTTTGGTTAAAGTCGGTTTAAAATCCTAAGAAAAAAGCAGTGGGTGAGCTAAAAGTATATAAATCGGGAGTCCTGAGTCTTCAATTTGACAACATTTCAGTATGTGTGAAGGCCACCTTTTAAATGGGAGGTAGAGACCTATATTTATAGAAAAAATAGTTTTTTATGCTTCCTAAGGCGAGCATATATGTGTGACATTACGTTCACTTACTCATCCGGGAACGAGCATCAGTGTGGAAGACCATGTGACCGCGTGGCCTAACACGTGGCCATATGCTTGATCGCGTGGTCACACGCCAGGAGGTGTATGGCCATGCAGTTGGGCACGTGGTCACGCATTAGGGGGCACATGGCCATATGGTTGGGCGCGTGGTCGCGCGCTCGGCTGCATGTTCATGCGCTCTTTCGTGCATTACATGGGCTTCCTAGGGGCCACTTTTCCAGGTTTGTACAGTGTGTTTATGGTTTTTGGACCTTCCGAATGCATTTCATGCGTCCATTTTGTCAAAATTAGCTTCTGTTTTTTCAGAACTTGAACTTCGGTGCTATGAGACGAACATTAGTATGACGAGTTGCACATTTTCAGTAATGATTGCTCGAAATGAGCGACTTATCATTCCGATAATTTATAATTTTCAAAATTGAAGTACGACTTAATGACTCAATGACCGATTTCTCACTTTGGAGGCTCGGTTTGGGTTTTAGACTTTTAGCATGCTTCAGAGGCGATACGAACGAACACACACTAGTCACATCAGGAAGATGTTTTCATCATTGGACCCTTTTGGGGACAGTCACAACTTGATGTATGACACTAACACTACGTTATTTTGATTAAATTAAGTAATGATGTTACAAAGAAAAATAAAAGAAGTTAGGTCATTTTTATTAATTAAAATATAATATAACCTTCTTATATTTAATAACTTGTATATAGACACGAACATGACAATTAAGTTGAACATGTTTATTTAGACTTGGTGATGGTGGTGGGTGTATTGATGAAAGAGATGGTAAGTGTGAAGGAACAAAAGTTTTGACTTCTAATTGATTTTGCCTCTTTAAACAGTCATTATACTACTATTTGGATAAGGGCTTAGAAAAAAAAACATTGATTTTCAGTTTATTTGGCCATAAAATTACTTAAGGAGCTTAAATTAGCCTCAGGGTAAACTTAAGGGTAAAATTGTGCCTTTACTCATTTTGGTGACACGATTAGGGTCAATATGAATATAACTCATTTATTAATCGTATCAAATATTTCAACTCTAACACAACACGAAAATTAAATGGTTAAATGAACACAACACATGTACCCATTTATTTAAATGGGTTCTGGTGATCATAAATTTTAAGACAATACATTTAACTTATGTAACATTTATAATATATAAAAATATTGTTTTTCACGGAAAAAAATCTAGAATAATGTCTTTAATTAAGCAATTTGCGTAGTACAATTATAAAAGTATTTTTTTATAAAAAATTTGCTGTAATTGATTAATTTATTATTTAAAATTATAATAAATTATATGAATTTTTAATGTTTTATGTCGTGTCATGTCGAGTTGACACAGCCCAACACGACACGTATAATTAAATGGATTAACGTGTCAACTTGCGACACGATCTAATTAACATGTATTATAAATGAATTGACCCCATTCTAACACGGACTTTTTTAACCTCAATACTAATTTGTGTATTACGTGAATGGTGTTTGCATGTTATTATTTATTTAAATACCTCTGCAATTAGTCGTGAGAAAAAAACATGGAGAAGATGATAAAAAGGCAATATGTCGGCTAAAATGTTATATTCTCTCATGAACTTGAACGTAATGCAATTAGTTTATGAGTTAACTTTATACTAAATTAGTTCATCAGCTTATCCAATCAAACCAATTAGTTTAAATTAACTTTTCAAAAATCTTTAATTCACTCTATAAAAACTTTTTAACTAATTCATCCAAAATTTTTGGCTATTGACATATTAGATTCAATTTGTTATATTTAAAAATATGCAAAATGAATTAGTGAAAATTTCATTTTTTAAAATTAAATAAATTTTCTTTTCTTTTTAAAATGAGCTTTCAATTTAAAAATTGAAATATAAAATATTATATAACTTATTTTGAAATTTTTACTAAAAATTAAATAAAAATGATTGGTTATTTTCTAAAACTCAAAAAAAAAAAGTTGCATCTGCTAAAATTTTTAAGATAATTAAATAATTATGAATGAGTTTTTAGAAAAAATATTAAATTTAGTTTTTAATTTTATATAATTAAATATTAAAAATAAAAAAATATATAAGTAAGAGTAGAGATTGAAACAATCAAAACTTTAACTACACATAAATCATAAACCATAAAATATTAATTTCAACATTTTAATTTTTAATTTTATAGTTTGGTTCAATTTAGATTATATGTTCATCTTGAAAAAGAGAAAAAACTAAAAAATATTATTTAAAAAATTCTTTAAAATGTAAGTTTTCAAAATTACGTGTTTTATATATTTTTAAATTTGGCATAAAAGTGAAATTAAATAATAATCTATAAAATATTTTTTTGGACGAATTAGTTAAAAAATAATAATGATAGAGTGAGAAAGCATTTTATTAGGGGTGAAGTGAATGAATTTACTAAGTTAATGAGTCAATTGACTAAAAATTTGGTAGGTTTAGGTATGGCCACGGTTCCAAAACTGCAAGTTCGAGTTTATGAACCGGAGGTATAACCAAACCAAAACCGGCCTAATCTCGATTTCAGGTTAGTTTCAGTTCACAGTTCAGCCAATTAATTTTTTTAAATAATATTTTTCAGTTTTTTTAAAAATATTTTATTTTATAAAAATAAATAATTTACTTTTAAATAAAAATAATAATATTCATATTACAAAATTAAATTAAATTACTTTTAAAGTTGAAATAAAAATTAAAAAATTCAGTTAAAATAAAAATTCGAAGAGTTTGAATTAAAAATAAATTATTAAAACAAATACATAAAATTAGTTACCATTAATATTGGGTTGAAAAAAAATTAAAAAGTTTGAATTAATAAATTAAATTAGAAAAATAAAATGAACAAAAATTAAAGGGTTTGAACTTAATTTTCTTATTAAAAATTAAGTTGTCTATGTATTCTCTCGGGGTTTAGATGAATTAAAGTCTACGTAGTTCTCTTAAAAAATTATTTATCTCTTTACCTCTTAAATATAATCACTTCCTACACTATAAGTTGAAGTTTTCGTTCCTCCTTTGGTTGTGCAGTTGAATAAATTGTCATTTTCTTTTTGAATTTCTTGTGTCCTTAATGTCGATTTAGTTCAATTATCAACTCATGTTTGTGCCTCCAATGATTCAGGAGCCAATGAAAATCGAGTCACATCCAAAATACTTCCTTCTGCACTATATAATGCTTGTTTAATGACAACCATTGAAACCAAACTTGAAAATTTTGTTTAGCAATGTTTGCATGGATCAGAAATATATTTTAATGTCGACTCCACCATTCAAGTACGAAAAAATCTTTACCTGTTTTACTATCACCGAACTCAAAAGTAGTTTTTAAATAAATGTTAAGTTCAAGAAATGAACCAAATGATTCTCAAGGTGTTTTATGTTTTTTCATCAAGATATAATCACCCATACTAAATTTAATTTGTTCACCTTGAAATTGACTACTAACGAACTCAAAAGTAGTTTTTAAATAAATGTTAAGTTCAAGAAATGAACCAAATGATTCTCAAGGTGTTTTATGTTTTTTCATTAAGATATGATCACTCATACTAAATTTAATTTGTTGACCTTGAAATTGACTACTAATAATAGTAGAAGGAATAAAAGAACTACAAGATGCAGAACTAGAAATAGAAATGTAAACATGATCTTTATATTCATTAAATAATTCTAATACTATTCTTCTAACATTATTAATTATTAAATCAATATCAATTTCATTATCATCTGTAAGACCTAAACATCTATAATATACACTTAAATAATCATTTAATACATCCATTTTCAATCTAGAATCAAGAACACATGCAATAAGATTAATTAATGGAATAAATTTAAAATAATTTAACCATTTCAGTTTTATTAATAAAATTGATTCTCTTAAAACAATATCATTTTCATGTTCTTGTAATTCACCGACAATATTAAATGTATTCAATTATTAATTAATGAGATGTATAATAAACACCACTTAAAACATATGTTGCATTATTAAAAACTTTTAAAATATCTAAAAGTTCCAAGTAAACCTCCCAATTTTGTGAATACAAATTAATTTGTTACACATTATTGGAAATAAATGTGCACAATAAATCTCTATATTCATATGATTCGTTTAATAATTCATAAGTTGAATTTCAACGAGTTGGAACATCTCTTGGAATGTTTTTTTGAACTTTTACCAATTTCTTTACAAAATTTTTCCATGATTTCATAACTTGTGGATATGTTCATAAAAATAAAAATATTTTTTTAAATAGGAGATAGAAGTACGTCCAAAGATTTTAAACCGTCTTGAACACATAAATTCAAAACATGACATGCACATCTAATATGAAATCATTTACCTCCAATATTAGGTTGACAAAGAGTTTGGAGATAATTAATTATGCGGTATTTGCAGCTGCATTATGAAAAGAAACTTATTTATTTTTTACTAATCCATATTCTTCTAAAATATTTTTAATCATTCTAAAAATATTATTGGCAGTATGTCGATCATCACAAACTTTGAATGCAATAATTCCTTTCTGTAATAATAATTTATTATTAATCTAATGACATGAAATACCCTAATGATCACTCCAAATATCACTATAAATGTATATATGTCCATTAAAGTTTATAAATGATTTTTATAATTCATTTCTTGTTTATATAAATTAAATAAAGTATATTTAAGACTATTTCTAAGCATACATTTAACTTGTGGATTTAATGTTTTTTGACAATAATTAACAAAACCTACTTTTTCACCAAAATTAAAAGATAATTGTTTCACACTAATCATTTTAGCTAATTCTATTTTATTTTGTTCATCACTATATTTACATAATTTAGAAGAATGAGATGATCTTGCGTACTTAGAAATTTGAGATTGTCTCTTTTCAACACCAATTTGTGTTGGATGCTCAGTCATCAAATGTCTTCTAAATGTGCCATAGCCACCTCTAAATATGAATTTATAATTTTGGCCACAATAATTGCCAAATGACTTTATAGGTGCTATCCACATCACGTTGCCTCTTAAAATGAACTTTAAAAATATTGAATTGAAATTTTTCTTCTTCAACTTGTGGTGGAATATTTGTTACAACTTCATTTACACAAGCTTCTTGACTTTTTTTGTTAGATAATTATCTTCCATATTATCCATCGTATTATCCAAATCAACAATGTTTAATTGTGATTCATCACAATATTGTGATCTAGATCTACCATTTCTTCAATTTCCACTTGCCATTTTTTGTTTATATATATATATATATATATATATATATATATATATATATATACATATAAGAGTCCAACTCAAGATCTTTAAGAAAATTCAAACTCCTTTCAATGTGAACCAACAAATATTGGTAAATATATTTTTGTTAAGGGAAAAAATTTTCCAACATCTAGCATTTTATATTTAAATATTAAATAATTTATGATAATATACTCGGTTAATAAATATTAAATATTACATATATCAAATTTGTGTACGTGTGAAGTCATATTTAAATATAGAAAAAAATAATTTTTTTTAAAAAAATCATTCATCCATTCAAAATTAAAAGTTCATATTGATAAAAAGATAATATAAATAAAAGTGTAAAAAAATTACTAAAATAAATTTCACCATCATAAAATTTTTTGTGAATATTTTTTAATTACCTTGACAAACTCTTTTGATTTATAATAAAGTAACCCATAGTCCAGACACTTTGTTTAATAGCTCTAATTAGTCGTAAATCGATTCTAAATAATTGTACCAATAATAGTAAAAATGTCAAATGTGAACACATAGAATCATGAACGATAGCTTGCAAAGGTGCATTCAATGAGGAGCATAATTGTAGCTCCAATCACTATATATGTGTGTGTGAAGCAGACAATTTATTTTTGAAATAATAATAATATTCATTCCATTTCATTCTGATTATCTTTTAAAATAGTATCATAAAAATAAAAATTTCTATTTAATAAACATAATTATAGGTGTAAATAACTATATAATTTCTTTTTAAAAGACTAAAAATTAGTGTAAATTACAATTAAACTTATTCTAAAATCAAGATATTGATAAAATTAAAAAGAAAAATTTATTTTTTATTGATAATCTAAAAAAGTCATTTGAAGTGGAATAAATTTTGTTGTCTTAAAAAATAATTGAAACTAAACAAAAAGAGTAAATTTTTTAGTAGGACAGATATTATTAATAATCCAACATGTTAAATTAAAATAGTGCAAGACCAACTTGTGTGTAAAGTAGACAATTTATTTTTAAAATAATAATAATAATTTTTTAGTATGGCAGATACTATTTATAATCCAACATGTTAAATTAAAATAGTGAAACACCAACTTGTTTATCCCCTGAGGAACTATGTAACGTATAATATCAAAAAATAAAAAATACTGTCCAACAGACAAACACCATGTGCACATATAGATTGGATTATTTAGATTATTTAAACTGCCATTAAGCAAAATCAAGTTGAATTTATAAAAAATTTAAAGTGAAGAAAAAGATATTAACATTAAAAATTGAAAAAAATAATTTATAAATTTTATAATCTCATTAAAAATAAATGTATAAAATTAATTGTAAAATTAAATATTTGTATACTTAATTATTATCAAAACTTTAAATAATTGTACTTTCTAATTATTAGTAATTATGTAAAAATATATAATTTAAATTTAAAATTTATTTTATAAAAAATAAAAACATTATGTGTGAAAAGTTTAGGGTGTTTGGTTTAGTTGATTGAGTGTTATGACCTAAATCCGGGAGTCATGATCGGCTCTAGGGAATAGAAATTCACACGGATCCAGAATCTGTAGTAAATCTTAAACACAATTTAACATCAAATATAAATATAAAAATACCAAGGAATTAAAACTTTTAATAACATAAAGAAATCTCTATAATTAATATATTAATAAAATATTTATACAATTAGTTAGGTACATAATTTCAGTCAACAACATCATCTCAATCTACTACAAGTACTTGTTATTACTATAGCATCTAAAACAATACAAGAAAGTAATAGTTCAAGATTTACATAAATCAGCCGGTGAAGAAAAAGTTCGGCGAAGAGTACTATGAGAGGTCTGACAAGAAAAATCCTGAAAAATAATTGAAAGGGGTTAGACCTCATTGAGTGAATTATTATTATATATATACATGTTACCTAATGATTGTACACACAAATATCAACAATAATATTCATATATTTATATTTATATAAATATACATACAATTCACACAAACGCTTGAAAATATTTTTCGTATTTTGTTTTATTGGAGGATCGAAGTAAAACCCTAAAATTTTCATAACCTTGATCTCTGAACCTCACTAGCCAACAGACTCACTTAAATACCAAAATATTTCTCTTTTCCAAATTGACAATGGACAGACCCCAAGACACAAAGTCAACCAAGCTACCGTAGTCCCACTACCGATATGACTAGTCGTGAGACACTAAATTAACCGAGCTACAAATAGTTACGCTTCTCAATAACACCTCCATAATCCGGACAATCCATATTTCAAATCATAAATTCAACGATATCAATCAAATATCAAACCTAGCATTCTAACGTACCGATGCACATACAGTCCTAGTGTAACCCACTAGATAGCACGTTTTACGGCTACCTTTCAAAATATTTTATTCAAAATAAATAAATGAAATCATATTAAATATGAAAAGCATCCAAATTATGAATACAAAGTTTGCATTTAAATAGGTATATGAAATTACATATATGTGCATATATGATAATGATAATAATAATTAATAAATAAATAAAATTTGATGCAAACTAATGTATTAAATTCATATCATCCAAGTATGGATGCTAACAATGATTTCTATATGCCATGCATACATATAACAATAATTCACAGTTCGAGTGCGTTCCTCTATTCTAGTTCAGCTGGCCCGGTCCTAAAGGCCTAGTTCGCGGTGCAACTAAAAGGAAAATAATCATAAATAAATAATTAGAAATAAATTTCTAATTTTTATACTCTAGAGATTTCTAAAGAATGACCCGATCTAGGACACGACTCGACTAAGACTCAAAATTTAGGACTGACCCGATGTCACGTTTTATGAGAATTCTACCCAAAATTTGACAGAGTCTCATTTGTAAAATGGACATCTCTCTATAAAAGTAGAGTCGTTCCTGCACGCAAATACACTTCAAAATATTTCAAGGCTCAACATCTCGAGTTGGGCCCCCGAACTACAAATTATGCCTAACCGAGAATCAATAC
>CATIWM010260655.1:0-15934 GCA_949671775.1 Mallotus repandus
AAACAACAAACGAAAACAACATAAAACAACAAATGAAAAATATAGAATAACAAATTACATTCAACAAAAAATAACAAATAACAACAATCGAAAACAGCAAACAGCAATAATTGAAAAAAAAAACAAACAACAACCAAAATAACAATTGAAGTGCCCTAATAAACACAATTACCATAATAAGATAAATTAATAATGTATCTTTCTTTAATAATTTTAGGAGCATTTATGTTTGAACCGACTCTAGCTCAATTTAATTAATATAGAATTTAAAGATAAATAAAATTTTAAAATGTGTAAAATACAAGTAGGATACCGTTTAAAATTCTTGAAATTAAAATTGAAGATACAAATAAGAATAAATGAGTATTTATTTTGTGTAACATAACTTTAATATTAATTAGTTGAGGGTGTACAATTGAGTCAATTATATTAAATTCGTTAAAATTGCAATTAAAAAATAAAAATATATAATTAAAATTCAGAAAAAATTTAAATATGGGAAAAATATATTCTTTTAGTCAATAAACCAAATAGAATTAGCTATATTTTATAGTATAAGCTTAATAGTTTTGTGAATTTATAGTCACAATCTTAGCACTTTTATATAAAACTTTTTAAAGAGAATTTTTCTATTGAATTTAATTTTTTATTTGAAAATATTATTCAAAAAAAGTAAAAATTTCAAATAGATAAAATTTTTGAAAGAAAAAATAAAAATAAAAATTATATTTTAAATATTTATTGTTTTATTCTAACATTAGATAGTTTAATTAAAAGTAACAAACTATTAAAATGTGCAATTATTATATTTGAATAAATCATAATACATTTTATAAAATAAATATAATTTATTTTGTTGTTGATGAAAAACTGCAAGCGTGTAGTGTTAGACAAGTAGTAAAAATTTGTTTTCTTGGAGACTAGTTCCAACCACTTATTAACCTATTTTTCTATTGTTTAAGGCTTTCAAATATGGAGATTAGGAAGAAAATTAAATATCAAATAAATGAATTTGTAAATAAAAATAAATTCTAAAACAAACGAATGAACAAATAATGAACACAACACGGTTAGAAATTGAATTTCTTTCACAATTCTTAGTTTGCTTTAATTAATGAGTCTATTAATCTCGCAAGTCCTTGGTATTTCTAAGTTATTAATTAATCTTTCTCAAGTATTAACCAAATTTAATTCATAATTCTCAATTAAGAATATTAAGCTCCAATTCTCATTGTAAACTCATTTCCTTAAATTAAATCATGAATTTATTTACTCTCTCCCAATTGGAATTTAACTCACTTATGATATCTCTACCTATAAGCAATTTAAACTTATGTTTATAGATCCACTAAGGTTTTGATTTCTCAACCTAAAACCCTAATTTCAATTATGCTAATGGTGATCAAACAGCAACACAAGAAATCTAGACTAACATAATGTAAAAATATCCCACATAATCATAAAAACAATCCATAAGAATTATAAGAATAGAGAAGAGAGAAGAAAATAAAAACTAGAAATTGTTGTTCTTCAATCTTTAACTTTTGATCTCTCTTGAGTTTCTCTCCAATTCTTGCACTTTTTCATTGTTTTTCTTCCCTCAAAATGTCCCTAAAGTGATGTATTTAAAGTCCCTTAAAGAGTAGAAGTGTTGCCCTTCAAAACAAGTTGATGCCACATCATCAAAATTCAGCTTGTCAGAGGGCTGCAACCACAGTAAAGTTGCGATGGTAGCAGCCCTTTTTCACTTTGGCACATCATGTTCGGTTGCGACCACAACTCATATTGTGGTCGCAGTACAAGCGACGACAAATTTCTGCATTTCTCGGCTACGATCGCAGACTTAACTGTGATGGCAGCCGACTCTTCTCACCCAAAACGTGACTTTTCATTCACATTTCTTCACTGGGAGTCCCAACCAACCTAAAACATATAAAACAAAAAAAAACTAACAAAACAAAACCACTAAAGCACAAAAACTACTAAATAACAAAATAAAACACCTAATTAATAATGCAAATTTTCAAACAAACATCTGTAATAATTAGAAAAATAATTTCTATACATAAATTTTTTTTTAATTAAAAATTTTTAAATATCCCTCAAAAATCATATGTTTTTCCTTTTATTTTCATGTTCCAAATTATCATCTGCCTAATTATTTCATTGTTGATACAGTATGAGAGGGTGGTTTTTCATTTAACCACACGAAACAATCAGCTATAGCGTGTAGCAGCTGATAGCTGATAGTGGTTACTGATAGCGAATAACTGAGAGCTGTTTGTTGATAAATATAAAGTGTTTGATAAAATTTTGTTAGCTAATGTTGTTTGTATGTCAAATGACCATTAAGGTTATTATTTATTTGTAAATATAATTTCATGTACTTCTTATAATATTTTTTTAGTTATGCAAATTATTTAAAAAATATATTTTGGTACTAAACAATAATTTGTTGTCTTTAATTTATATATTATTAAAATAATTAATATAAATTATTTAAAAATAAAATTTAAAATATAAATATTATTGTATATTTTTAAAAATAGTTATAGGTATAAATATAGTAATTATTTAATTATTAATTATAATTTACAATATTTATTTAATTATGAATTATTAAAAATTAATTACATACATTTAATTTTAATTTAAATGAAATTATTTGTTATTAGTTATTTTTAAATACAGGTAAAATAATCTAAATAAAAAATAAATACAAATCAGCTATCAGCTCATGAGAAAAAGTTTTAAAATATATCTTATCAAATCAGCAATTATTTTGAATAAAATCAGCTATCAGCTGTTGATTTTAAAGTTTTACCGAACACCTAAATTGTAGTTGATTGAGAAAAAATTTTTATCAGCTACCTCAATCAGCTAAACCAAATGTCTCTTTAATAAAATAATGATAAATTTCAAAACTAAAAATTATTTAATTGGAAAGTTAGTGTTGAAAAAATAAAAGTCAACTGTTTTTTTTATATATTTTTTAGTTTTTGATTATTTGTGAAAACTTTCAAAACAAAATTATAATGGCCTTTTTGTATGAGCCGAAACCCAAACTGGCCCAACTACATTTTAGCTGTATTGTGCTTTTTCCCGCCAAAGCCCACCTTCACCTCTACCGCCCCTTCGTCTGCACGCTTCAAGCAGCAGAGACTTCAGATGGGACTTTGCACTTATACACTGCTGCTTCTGCACTAGAACTCCATTCATTGTATCACACTCTTCTTTCAACTTTTATTGGGTATCCTTTTCTCTCCCTTCCTCTTACTTAAAACTTTGCTTTGATTATTACAGTATTAAAACTAGCAAGCAATGATCTTGACGATGATGATTATTATTATGATCATGTTTATGGTGTTTTTTTAAAAAAAAAAAAAATTTAGTTGAATCGTTTTTTTTTTAAAAAAATTTGTGTGTAATAATAGGTGGTCGTGGAATAGATGGAGGAAGAGAAAGAGGATGTTTTGTATGTTGTACGGAAAGGAGATGTTGTTGGCATTTACAAAAGCTTGAGAGATTGCCAGGCTCAAGTAGGATCTTCTGTAATTTCTTATTTTGTTTCCTTCTTTTTTGTTTGCTGGTTGATTTCTAATTTTTGGTGTGAATCTTTAATTAATAGTAATAATAATGAAGTCATCAAGTCTTGTTTGATCAAAATTGTTACATGGGTCTTCTCAAGTTTTATGGATAAACCCTTGGTTTGGTGCTTTCATTTTCTGAATGAAATGTGATTTCTGTTTTCTTTGCTAATGAATTTTAATGGGTTAGAGGGCTTTGTGTTGTTTTATTTGAATTGAGAATTTCTCAATTTTGAAGGTGATCAAATTGCTCAGCTTGAGAAATGATTGTTTGCAATGAACTTTAGGTCTTTTGCTTTAAAATTTAATCACCTAGTTAATGCCATGCCGGTTTTGGTCGATTGGTTAACTAGTTCAGCTATATTATGATTGTACTTTATCATGTAAGTACAATGATTTATTTATTTCATTTGAAATCTACCTGTTTAATTGAAACATGAGAATGTTGCTTACTACTTAGCTGCTGTGTTTTCTTTTATTGTAGTTATGTGATCCTTCAGTAAGTGTGTTCAAGGCATATGGGTTGCCTAAGGAAGCTGAGGAGTACCTCGTCTCGCATGGGCTTAAGAATGCTGTCTATTCTATTCATGCTAGTGATGTTCAAGCTGATCTTTTTGGCAAACTTGTTCCTTGTCCTTTTCAGGTTAATTTTTACTTGGCATTCTGTGAAGACTTTTGTTTTCATGGTTCAAGAACATGTCCTTTGTTTTATAGTTATTAATATTTGATTCATTGCAAAGTGCAAACATTCTTTTTGGTTAATGGATGTTGGTGATATTTATATGCTTGCAGCAACCATCTTCTTCTAGAGGAAAAGCAATCGACAAAGATTCTCAACCAAAGAGATTGCAGGATGCGTGCGGATCAGTGGTATATTAAAAATTTTAGTTGTGTAACATTTCAAATTAATGGTATGAAAAAATAGCATAGACAGACTGCCAATCAATTGAAGGACCTTTAATACTCAGCAAACACAAAGTTCATCCCATTAAAAGTTTGTCCAAAGCTGCCGTTGGAAGTAGATTGAAGCCAACTTTAATAAAAAAATTCCCAATTTGAGTAGGGCATGAGTATGATTTATTACTGCTACTACCTTTTAATTTTGTGATTGCTTTAAACTTGCTCTATTGTTGTTTTTTAATTTATTTTTTGAATATTTGGATTTTTTTTTATGTCACCTTCTGCATTTCCTTAGAAATTGTAATATTTGGTATATGAAGGACGTGGAAGTTTTTACTGTAAGCTTCTCAAAAGGAGATTAATTTCTTTTGATATTGAAACCTGAAGACCTACATTTATTCTTTTACACTGTATTAGCCACTGGCTGCTTGATGCCCTTTATTATCATGGAGAAATAGCAACTTCAATGTCCAAAGATCCTCATTTAAGCATTTGGAATTGGAGGATTGTTTTGAAGCTAAAGTGATTGCTTCTATATGAGTGCAAATGAAGGACAAGGGCTAACCTTTATGTTTGGTATGTGTTGTCATAACCTTTTTTTTTTTGCTTTATGCCTTGTACAGGGATTGATTAAATCAGCTCCATTTTCAACAAATCCTCAAATACAGCATCTGAAATGGCACAGTAGTGTTGAAAATAAAGTGATGTCTTCTAGTTGTTTGAGACACCGCTCTATTACATTAAATGTTTACTTTTCTGTATGCAGATCTAACTTTGTGCCTTAATTTTCTATTGCTCTGTACATGTTTTCCCTTGCATGCCTATGTTAAATAAGATTTATATTTACTAGAGATGTGTATGCAGTTGATTTCCCATCTCTTGAATGTTTTAGATAACTACTTTCCCATCCTTATTTGATGATTATTTTGTACTCATCTTGGTTGTGTGTTTGGAGATTTAGCTTGTCTTGATGAAGGGTACTATATGGACACAATTTCCAAGAAATCATCTGTAGGATATTGTTGTTTGTTTTGTTATCCATGCTCTTTATGAAAGGATATTTTTATACACACTTTTTTTTTTATCTTGCTCATTTATTGTGAGTGATCCATGGTATTTTCTTGTAATTCTTTGAGAGTGTTTTATATTCTGAGACGTTCTATGATAATACCTTGCTATCTGTGGTGAATATAACGTTCAACGATTTCTATTTTCCATGTTCAGTCCTCGTGCATTCTTGAGTTTGATGGTGCTTCGAAAGGAAATCCTGGTCCAGCTGGTGCTGGAGCTGTGCTGCGTACTGAAGATGGAAGCATGGTGAGCCGTTACTTGATTTTTTATGTACTTTTTTTAAGGTTACTAAGTGATCTTGAAATTGTAGCCCTTTCTAATTGAGTGTGGCTAGGTCTGTCGACTTCGTGAGGGGGTGGGCATTGCAACAAATAATGTTGCTGAATATCGAGCTGTGATTTTAGGACTGAAGCATGCACTAAGGAAGGGGTACAGACATATTCGTGTCCAAGGAGACTCAAATCTTGTCTGCATGCAGGTTTGATGTTTTAATCATAGAATGCTGAATTTATTTTAAGAAAAAGAGTGGCAATAATACTTGATTTAATGTAGTTTTGTTTTCAGAAGTGGAGATAAATGATAGATTTCCCTCATGATTTCTTTTTTTCCTGCAAGCTTTTGGAGACATAGTTGAGGCAAAAAAAATTATATGAAGAAAAGCAGGGTTCGTAAATCAAAAGGTGGCAAAATGATGCAGAAAAAAAACTGAGAAAACAAAAAAAATAGCCAACTGCAATAGGCATCACATGGCGTCCAGATGCCCCTTTCACAAACATTCCATGTCATTTATTCATTAAACAAACTTATGAAAGGTTAAATGCCTACAACATAGGCTGTAGGAGGAACTCCATAGCTGTGCTTACAACATGAGCACATACATGATTTGCATATGCCTACAGAACTGCTGCTGCTTAATTTTATCTGAAGATTTCTGTCTAAATGATGCAGTCATGATTTAGCATTTTATTTTGTTGGCTGCCTCACAGTTTGCTTCAGCACTAAAGCATTTCTCTGTACTTAGTATCTTTGTTTTTCTTATAATTGTGTGTATTCTCTTTTACAGATTAAGGGTCAATGGAAAATCAAAAGCCAGAATTTGGCAGACTTGTGCAAAGAGGCCAAGGAGCTCAAGGATGGGTTCTTGTCATTCCAGATTGAACATGTTCGAAGGGTATTGGCAGTTTTTTTTTTTTCTTTTTCTTCTATTGGAGGCTATATTACTTGTACAATCTTAAGTGTCCACATACCAGATACGCAAATACCAGAATCAATTCAGTTAATCCTTACTCCCATTCTGCTCTTATGCATGCACATTATTTGATTAAAACTGCTTTAGTATATAAGTTAGTATGTATGCTTGTCCTTCATTTGTTGCTACTATACTAATTTCTAGGTAGTGAATTAAGTTAACTGGTCTTATGTACTTGAACTAGTGATAATTAGCCATTAACCTCACTTAGTGAATTAAGTCAACTGGTCTTGTGTGCTTGAACTAGTGACAATTAACCATTAACCTCACTTCTTTTTGCTTGGTTTGAAAAATTCTCATTATTCATTTCAGGGGGGTTTATAGTGTTTATCTGATGCATCTGTTTATGCATTAACATCTGCGCTGATCACTCTGTGATATTCTCGACTTCTCTTAAGGAGCGTTGCCTATGATATTCTTAAAGGTCTATTCAGATGATCAAATCATTCATTTAGTGGCTGTTGAAATCCTGCTGCTTTACAAAAATGTTGCTTCAGTTGGATGGCTTCAACTTTTTTATATTTGAATTGTCTTTCAATGTCCCCGATCAGTAAGGTGGCGGTTTTATTTGAATGGGAAGAGAGATAGGCTTCTTTTAAGCAGTTATCTTGCTCAAATTATTGCCTGTATAATTTTGTCGAAAATTTGAATGGCTCGCTTCTGTTACACTTGGTGTCCTGCTATATCCTTTTCTTAATTGTCCAGGAATTCAACTCTGAAGCTGATGCTCAAGCAAACCAGGCTGTTAATCTCAAAGGTGAAATTCTTCAGACTTTCCATACATGGCTTTAGGGAATTTTTTTTGTTTTGTTCCTTGCTTCAGCATAATGGATTAGATTGATTGATTTATTTATTTTAATGCAGATGGCCAAATTGAAGAAGATTGCAATAGAAAATAACTCAGATCCTAGGGGGTAGCAGCAACAATGCAACATATATTATTTTGTCTGTCACTTGTGTAGACTTGAACTTGCTGATTTAGAATAGCAGCAGCAGCAATGCAACATATGTTATGTTGTTGTCACTGCTGTAGACTTTTGAACTTGCTGATTCAGAATAGAACCCTATGATTCCTTACCTGCTGAAGTTAATGCAGTGCATTGGAATAGCCAAATTGAACTGAACATGGAAGCTGTTTTGAAACTAAAGTACCATGTCAAATGGAATGTTAAATACACTAATGCTATGTTTGGATGACTGAATTTGGACCAATGGAAATCCAAATCCTTTGTTTGGATGAATATATTGACTGAGATTTGGATTTAAACCAAATTCTCAGCAATTTGAAATACCTAAAATTTTAGAATTTCAAATAATCACACTAACCCTGTTATTTCAAATCCATGTGTGGAAGTGCATGAATGTGTTGCATGAGATGTACATATTTTTTTTGTTCACACTCTATTCATATTGTCATTTAATATTTAAATTATTAATATTTTTAATACAATATTTTCATTCTTGTACTATTCTGAAAGTAATCTTGTGGATACTCTCGCTTGATTGGCCCGCAACAAAGGCTCAATGATGAACAATTCGAGTTTTTGAATGTAAGAAGACTCGAATCTTTCTTTGAAATGGACTCAAAAGCCTAAACTGAGCCCAAAACCCTTAACCCAACTCCAAAACACCAAATTTGAGCCCAAGCCCACTAGTCCAGGCCAAGCCTGGTGAAAAGGCAATCGCTTCTTCCTAAGAGGCGATAACCCTTCAACCTGGGTCTGAAGAGGCGATGCCTCTTCAGTAGTCGACTTAACTTTACATTAAATGCATTTTGGCCCCATATACAAGAAGTGGACTCACAATCTTTAGCCTGCAGATTTGGACGTGAAAGGATGACTTTCAAGGGAGAGAGGGTGTGCAGAAGATAAGGGGAGTGAGGGAAATGATTGCTTGATCCTAGTGGCATTTTTGGGTAATGGGAAAGAGAGAAGGGAAGAGGGCTTAAATAGAGGGCTTGAAGGTCTGGTGAAAAAATTAAAAAAAAGGAGACACTAAAGAAAGACCAGAGAACATAGAGTAAAAGAAAGAAACACACCTTGAGAGAAGAAGAAGAGAAAAGAGAGTGAAAAGGGGTGAAAAAGAAGAGTTTGATTAAGGAGAGTTGATTTTCTTGAAGGAAAAGAAGGTCCTCTTGCATTCAAAGTGCACAAACCCACAAACCAAGCTCTAAGGGCTCAGTTAGAAGGATCAAACGTGGTTCATTCAGTTAGAATTTTCTTTCTTAAGCCTTTTAAGTTCTTGCTTTCATAAAAAAAAAACTTCATTTTCTTGGTTTTAATCATTTGCTTTTGAGTTTTTAGTCCATTGGATAGTATATGAAGGCATGATTATATGAAATATTGATGTATTGGTGGTAAATCTACGTTTGCTTCGCATGTAATTTGGTTTACTTAGAATTTAAGTAACATACGAGTCGTTGAGTTCTTGGTGAAGAGACGTTGCCCCTTTGCGAGGCGATCGCCTCCCAAATAGGGATTCATGAGGTGACGACTCTTCAAAGAGGCGTCGCTTCCTCGCCAGAATCCTGCATAAATCTGCTTTGTTTTTAGTAGCTTTTTGGTTTGTTTTCAGTATCTAATACGCATATGTTGCCCTACACCATCAATATCGCATGTGACTACCATGACATTAGGCTTCATTGAGTAACCGATTCATGTCTAAATGAATATTCATATCTATTTTATGCGAAATTTATTTATTTCCTCTCCATATAAAACTGTGTTTTTTGAGATGAAGCTAACTGCTAACCTTTATTTGTTGTAGGTTTTTTGGTGATTTCCAATCACTAAGCAATTAGTAAATTAATTAGTTCTTGAGAGGTTTTATTTGGATTCGGTATCATTGTAATTGTATAAGTTATTGTAATCCCTAATCCCTTGTTCGATTGTCTTGAATGGATGTTTGTAATATTTGTTCTTGTTTGTAACGAGTGCAAGGTAATAAGGCATGTAAAATGACTAATGTGCAAACTTGGATTAAATTATAAAATTGGAAGCGTTTGCAATCCACCCAATAATAAGGAAATAATCAAATAATCAAAGGTAATAAAATATAAAACACACACGAAGGCCAACTGCAAGGTTGAGTGGGCATTTAAAAGCCTATAACCAGTTTTCGAATCTGATATCTGATGATGGCTTCTGGGTACCTCCGTGGAATCTAGTTGCTATAAAGTGTGTCCTGATTTTCATCCGGATGGTGACTCCATCTTTAATATGGGGCTTATGCCCATCTTGTATTTTCTAGTAGGCCCTGAGCTTGCACAGTGTCATGGTTGCCAACACTTAGGTGCTCGCTAAACCCCGCCACCTATAGTGACGACTCCACTGGGGTTAGAGAAATTGATTCCAGTGTTTTGTAATTTATCATCTTTGATTAGTTCTTTATTTCCTTTGCATTTCTTGCATTCACTACACATTTCACACAATGAGCACACAAGTCCTCAATAACCGAATAATAATCTTTGCTTCATTGCCTATGTTTCACTCAAACCTAGTGGTGAAGTATTCGATTATTGTCACTCACGACATGTACTATCCATGTTACATGGACCCTTGAGTGGGGAGACGTAAATAGATGTATATAGCTGTGGGAACCGTAGCTTGTTATCCTTGACTCAACTCATGTAAATGACTTAGTAGCGTCCACTGAGGTTTTTTCCAACCGTACGTATTTTATACTATAGACCAATTCTTGCAATAAAATCCAAGCCCATTGCAAATGGATTATATCAAGTTGGTCCTTTCATGCCCATTAGGGCCCATTTGTACATGGCCCATGCTAAGATAGGCCTTTAATGCCCATCATGGGCCATGGAACATGGACTTTATTTTTATTACAAAGAATTGCTACTTATCTGCCTCGTCTTAAGAGATTTGTTATATCCTTTGGTTTTGATGTCCCCTGTTGATAATCGAAACCAGGCCAACAATCCTAGGAAAAGAAACTCGCCATTGAATATGCGTGTGGGAGAAATAAGGGTGGAGATACCGCTTGAAGAGCTTTGTCTTGTTACATGTTATGTGTGAATAAGTGGCTATTTTCTTTCTTAAATAATTAAGTAAACTTGCATATCATGCATACACGCCGTGCATATTTATAACCTATGGCGGTTACAAATATAGATCTAAACCAGTCACTCGCTTGGACTCGCTCCGACACCAGTCATTTAGTTAGAATGTCGAAAGAAACAACAACAACGAGTTTTGATCCTGTAAGCACCCAATTTCGGGATAGCAGTACAGATACGATAGAGGATCCGATGATGATAATTCATTATAAATAGATCCTTAGAATTTTGAATTTCAAAATTCAAGGCTCAATTGAAAAGTTTTGTAAAACTCAATTGTAAAATTTTTTAAGGACCCAATTGTGAAGTTTTTAATTCTTTCAAGGGTCATATCGTAATTAAAAGTTTTAAAAAATCATCGATCGAAATTACATATTTTTGATCAAAACTATGTAATTCCAACCGAAATTACACATTTTAGATTTTCTGACCGGAAATGCATAATTCTGATCTAAATTATGTATTTCCGACCGGAAATACACAATTCGAATTGCGGTGATTTTGATTTTTTTAAAATTTTTTATGAATTCTCATTGGTCAAAAATTAATTTAAAAAAAAAAGATAAATAAGCATAATTTTATCCTATTAATTTTATCAGTCTGGATACACGTTGAATTTAAATAATAAATTTTTATCCTGTTTGTTTTTTAGGGATAATGAGAGGAATTTATCCTCTCTGGTAACAACCAACCTAACTTGTGGGATGGATGGGTTTAAGTGAAAAAGAGGAACAAAAAGAAAGGGGAGGCGAAGAGAGCATTTAGAACGGGAGAGAAAAAAAAGAAGAGAGAACACAGAGAAAAAAAATTGAGGGAAAAAATCTCACAGAAAGCTTTACAAGCAAATTTTTTTTCTTTATGTTCTTTAAACATGCAGAAAGCCCCGAGAAAAGAAATAAAAATTCTATGGATTCTATACCAAAATGGTGATTAAATCCACTTTGAGGAGTAATCAAACGACATATGCATCATATCCCACTCCTTCTTCTTCTTCTTTTTTTTATTTTCTTGTCTTTTGTTTTGTTTTAATTCTTCTTCTCCTCTATTTTATTATTCTTTATTTTTTTATTTTTTTATTTCCATTATTTGTTCTTCTAATCACTTTTATTTTTTTCTGTGTTTTCTTTTTCTTTCTTGACTATAGGAATAAACACCCCAGAGAAGACGTGATTGGCAAAATAAGTAGTTGACAAAATATCCATGAAGATCCATGGAATGCCATAAATTTTAATTATGTAGTTATTTTATATTAGGTTTTATTTTCATTATCATTTTTGTATCCTTTTTTTATTCTATGTGTTTTGTTTATTTATTTGGTTTATTTGGGTATGTAATTAATTAGTTTATACGTAAGAATTGCAATAGCCGTAGTAGAAGGAAATAGTAAAATTTTAATTTTCTGCACTTTTTAAAATGATTAGTAAATTAGGGTTTATTTGGTAAACCTTAAATAAAATCAATGGTGGCTTTAGATTAAATTTTAGGTTGCATGTAAATAAATTTAGGGTTAGAAATTACAGTACGTTTGATATGCTATTTGTTTATTTTATTCATTTGGGCTTTTTTTTTATTATTCGTTTTGAGCCCCAAGCCCACGGTAGGATTAACATAATTAATAATAGGCTTTTAAAATTGGTTTTAGGCTTTACTTAACTTTAAAATTAATTTAGGCCCATTTAGGTTAAATTTGACTTAGGCCCATTTTATTTAATAAAATAAATTTAGACTTAGCTCAGCTCATTAATTTAGCATTTCTAAAATAAATAGATTTAAGATCACTTCATTTAATTTAAAATTGATTAGAATTAGGCCCATTAAATCAAATCCATTTTCTTAAAATAGTAGACTTAAGCCCATTTTCCTTAGAATTAAAAATAATAGGTTTAAGCTCACTAATGTAATTAAAATGCAGGCCTACCTTTAGTTTCACTACATTTTGTAAATAAAATGTGTAGATTTAGCTAATTTAAATTAAAATCAAATGTAGAATTAACTAGGGACGATGCACCTTATGAATGCATTTTTTTTATGTGTAATTTCATGACTAGTTGCCCTGGTGCTAGATGGATGATTAATTAGGGTTTAATGAAATTGCATGTAATTAGAGAATAAGATAGTAATTCATAAACTAATTTTAAAGAACACGAGACTAAAAGAAGTTGGTATTCCGTTCCCAGAATTTCCTGGTTATGGTGTTAACTTCTTTTAGAGAATCGAGTTACCACCACCATCGATTTATTCCAGTTATTACCTTGGGTGGTGACTTCTCATCTCCACACCATGTCTTTGTGATCTGGTTAGTGTGTTCCTTGGAGCCCTGAGCTCAAACAGTGTTGCGGTTGCTAAAATCTTGGATGCGCGCTAAACCCCGCCGTCTACAGTCCCGACTCCATTGGGGATAGGAGATACTGATTCTACTTGTGTTCTTTAAAATTATTTTATTCTTGCATTTATTTTTTCATGCCCCTATTAAACCGATGGCGTTGATTTATGGTCCCTTGATTCCACTAGCTTCATGGGATTGTATATTGGCTAACCATCACTCTTAGCCTTAACTTGGTTCAAGAGAGATTATTAGGCTTATCTGACCAAAGCCTGTAACCTAAGTCTTAAAGCAGGGTAGTCTTCTCTCGAGTTTGCAAAGGATGTTGGGCCCCTCTGACCTTGGCCTGTAACTCAAGTCTTAAAGGAGGGCATCTTGCTAAGGGAACCTTAACTTTTCCACCAGACTAAGATCATACAGTGACTTAGTAACTTCCTTTAGGATTGCCCAAATTTCTTGTGTATGTTTCCATGAGGTATTTCTATCTATAAAAGTCCAAGCCCATACTTTAAAAAGCCTATTTGGGCTAATAAAGATTTGGTTAAGCTTTTATACCTAGAAATGTTGTTTCTATGATTTTATTACTTTGAGAGTTTTGGCATGCACATCGGTTTTTAATATCTCCTGTTGATATTAAAGCTAAGACAAAAAATCCTAGGAAAAGAGACTCGCCATTGAATACGTATGTGGGAGAAATAAGGTTGGAAGGATGTATGTTGTACATTTCACTTGATATATATTACTTGCTACTTGTTGCATACCACAAGCATCATACATACATGCATACATACATTTCATCTATCATATTGACACTTTTGAAACCATCATAGATTCATTCGGGTCATCCTTTGTTTGGAAACATAGAGGCGACAAACTAAAAAGAACCACTTTAAGTCTGTAGTCAATAGTAAAAGAGATCCTTAGTAGATTGGAGGAAAGTCCAGTCAATTTACTTTACCTAGAAGCACCACCAATGCCAACTCCAACTAAGCAAATAAAAGAAATGGAACAACAACAAGGAGGAAACTAGACCGTAGAGGACGTTAAGGGAGCTTTGACGGATGACATAAAAGTTATGATTCAAGATGAACTAAGACAAGCCCTAACTGGATTAATGCCACCTCTTGCTGTTGCACCTACACCTGCTGCTACACCTGCATCTACTGCTGTAGTACCACCTGTTGCTAATCACTAGCTGCAGACGATCCAAATGCTAATAATGTTGGGGGGGGGGGGGTAACCATTGAATGCTACGAGGAATATGCCTACTATAGGTGTGAAAGTTGAAGATGTGAAAAACGAGATGGTTGAGAAGGCTAAGAAAGAGTCACTTAAGTTGGTTCAGGAACTTGAGTCCAAGAAAATGCAAGCATTTGCCCATAAAATGGCTAAAGTGGAGGAACTAATGAGAAGATAAGGCATGGGGTGTGCATTTGCCTTTGATGACATAATGTGTATAGGGGCAGACAAGCGACCTGATAAGTTTAAAATTCCCCAACTGCAGGAATTTAATGGTTATTGAGACCCAAGGATTCACATGAGTCAATATACAACAACTATGAACACGACCAAAGCTCAATTTCTGTAGTGACAAAGTTATTTATACCGTTTTTAGAAGGTGTGGTCGTGAACTGGTACTATGGGTTGGAAAAATCAATTCGAGCTGATTAGAAAGAATTGTGCATAGCTTTCTTGAAGCAATTTTAGTATAACACCAAGTTAGAGGTGTGTATTAGGGATTTGGAGCTGACAAAGCAGAAGCCAAATGAATCATTCTCAGACTTTCTAACAAGGTTCATGAACAAGGTAGGGCTAATGAAGAATAAGCTAGCAGAGAAGAATTAGGTAAGGATGATTATAAGGAATATGTCGTCCAACCTAATGGAAAGACTGCAAATGATGAACATCAAGACACTTGTGGACTTGTATGATGATGGTTTGTAAGCTGGGGAAATTGAGAATCTGATATGTGACAACAAGGAAGAGGTGATCGAGGAACTCCTTGAGGAAATGCAAGAATAACTGTTGTATATGCCACTTAAAGAAAGACAACCACTATAAGAGCTAACATCCTTAGCATTTAGAATATTAAATAATCTTGTCACTTTTTCTTTCTTTGAATAACTTTTCAATTTCTTGAGAACTATTTTTGGTTTTAATAATCGATGATATGAATTTTGATTTTGGCTTACTTGCGTGATGTGCATCCTGACAACATTATGCATTATGATATTGATCTGCATGTTTGACATAATTCAATCTAATTATATTCATTCAACATGGGCATAAATGAAAATTCAAAGAACAATCATATGGTACAACTTCTGAGAAGAGAAGAAAATTTGAGAGAATGTAAAAAAAAAGAGAAAAAAAGAATGAATAAAGGGTTGATCAGGCAAAAATTAGAGAAATAAAAGTGAAAGAAAATATTCAATTAAAAAAAACTAGCTGATACCAGGAGTTGTATCATGTGATGTAATGAATGTTCTCATTTTTGCCATAATGAATGAGTAAAGTTGAATTTGAAATTTTTGTTCAAATATTGCATATTCGTCTTTATTGTACTGCATAAGTATCTGAATGGAACAAACAAAACATAATGTAAGCTAGAGAAATTGGAGCTACTGTTTTAGTTTTGTTTTCTCTTCTTGTCATCCCTTTGTGATTCATTTCGTAAAGTCTAGTGTCTCTTTGTACCTAGAGAATTCTGGTGGCTCAGCAACTTGCATTGT
>CATIWM010260675.1:0-10899 GCA_949671775.1 Mallotus repandus
GATAGTTAACTAGGTTTTTATAAGATGAAAACCCTAGCTAACAACGTGTTTTAGAAAAACTAAATCACAAAGCTCCCTCCTATGATTGATAATCACGGGATAAATAATAATAAACCGAGATAATTTAAATCATTATCTCACATTAATTTAGATTTTCAACCAATCAAATTTAAGAAAAATAAATAAAAATTACAAAAAATTAGATTTTCACGCATCAGGATAGTACAATTGTGACTAGAATTGTGGATTGCCGATCGGCACTCTGGAATTCCGATCAGAATTCTAGATTTTCGGTCAAAAATCTGAAATTCTGATATGAATTTTAGATTTTCGATCGGAAATCTATTCTTTTGATTTTTCTCTCTCCTTTTTTTAACATTTAATTACAAAAAGACCCCTGAAGAAAAAGAGACTTTTCAATTTAGTCCATAAAAAACCTTCAATTAAATCCTTGAAAAGAAGTAGTCAAGCCTTTGAGACCCAAAATTAAATTCTAATGATCTATTTATAATGTTTTTTCATCATCAGAGTCCTCTGTCGCATCCATACTCTAGTCATCTTGAAATTGGGTGCTTACAACGAGCACTCGTCCTGATCGGGATCGTGCTTAGGACATGGTCACAAGTAAGTATCCCGATCATGACCATCAACAAGTCCCTTGTTATTTCAATGAAGAAAAAAAGAGCTTTTGTCCAGTGCTCCTTATAAATGAGCATCTTGATTAGGATCCTACTCAAGACAACCATCACGAGTGCAGTCACAATCGTGACTAAATATCATGAAGTAATGTGCTTGAACAGTAATGGACATCTCTGAGCCATAATGACTAGTTTTATTAAGCATCACGACTGGGACTAGGAAAATCTCTACAAAAAGTTGAAATTCATTAAATGAAGCTTGGAGAAGGTTGGGGATGGAGTTAATGCCTCGAATAGCCATAATTTTAATGCTTAAGTATAAAAAGAACTCATGAAACTTCATTCAAAAGTTAGATACTTAGTTGTTGAAAAATTTTCTCTTAGCATTCAATTGAGCATTCAAAATTCTCATATACTTTCTTTGTATTCATTAACTATTTTGAAAGTGGGTTGTATGTTAGAATAGAGACTCTTCCTCTTCTATTCTGGGAGTTTAGAAAAGGTAATTGAGGTCTTATTCTAGTGTGAAAGGTTTAAGTGTTCTCCTATTGAAAACACTTGGGAAATGGTTTATAATTAGCCTTAAAACTTTTTGCTTGTAAGGTTAGAGTTGAGCCTGAAAACTCAAGCTTGTAAAAATCAATCCAAGTAAATATATTGTGGTGATTAAAAAATCCTAACTTGGGAGAGTTAGGTGGAAATGTAGATTTGTTGATAAATTAAACTCCCAAGTGCTTGTGTTGTATCTTCTTGATCATTAATCCTCCTTTAATTTTTCTTCATTGTTCATTAATTTCTTAAAAGCCCTATTCCCCCCTCTAGGGCTATTATAAATTGTATAAGAGCTTAACTACTTAGTACTTAATTAGAAGAAGAAAAGGTCATGGGGAGTGAATCTTTAAACTTTTCATCTTTTGGACCCTTCTTTGATGGTAGTGACTACCCATACTAGAAGTTTAAGATGGAATTATATTTAGATAATGATCCTATAAGACTTTGGGATGTTGTTCTAAAGGGTTGGGAGCCACCTAAAATCACTATTGATAGTATATAGACTATCCTTATAAAAATTCAATGGTCAAATGATTAAAAAGAAGAGAACTACAAGAATAAGAAGGCCATGACAATCTTGCTAGCCACTATGTCTAAAGAAGAAGGAGGCAAAGTTCATCATTGCCAATCCATAGAAAAAGTATGGGGAACTTTTAAAATCATTATGAAGGAAATAATAAGTGAGAAGCAAGAAATTTCAACTTCATATGTATGAATATGAACCCTTTAAGATGAAGCCATAAGAATCCATTACAGAGATGACAAATCACCTCAATGTTCTTCAAACTACTCTCAAGAAACTTGGAAAATATTTTTCTTAGGAAGAAGTTAACGAAAAGATTTTAAAAATCCTACCTAAGAAGGATTAGAAATCTAGAGTTACTTTAAAAATGCTATCAACACTCTCATTTGACATCCTCATTGAAAAGCTCCTTACACATGAGCTTACTATAGAGCAAAGATAAGATGAGAGGGATGAGAAAGAAGAACAGAAAAAGGGGATTGCATTTAAGGCCATTAAAGAAGCAAGTGAAGATGAAAGCCTAGTTGATTCTAGTCAAGAAGATGATGAGATAGCCATAATCATAAGAGGATTCAGGAAAGTTCTTGAAAAGAAAAAGCTTCTCAAGACAAAGAGACCATAAGAAGTATGATGCAAGAATAATAAAGAGGTTACTTGCTATGAATGCACGAAATCGGGAATATTAGAAGTGACTGCCCCAAACTTAAGTTCAAGAATAATGGATAAAAGGAGAAGAAACATGCATTCAAAGCTTCCTGGGATGACTCAACCGATTAGGAAAAGGAAGAGGACTAACAAGAAGTAGCTAACCTTTGTTTCATAGCTCTTGAAGATAAAAATAAGGTCCATATTCTTCTTACTCTTCTTATGATGATAATGATGAAAGCTCTATTGTGAGCAAACTCATGCTTAAATGTAAAAACTTACTCTCGAAGAAAAAAGCTTTACAAGCATGAGCTATCTCACTTGTCTAAGGAGTTTAAAAAATTGAAAAATAATTTTTTAAACTTGTTAAGTCAAATGAAAAACTTACAAATGACTTGAAAACTTCTAGCTCCTTGGAGGACCAACTCTAGAAAGCTAATGATAAGAATCTTAAGCTTTTTAGAGAAGTGTTAGAGTTAAAGAATTCTATTTCTAAATTCAAAAAGGGAAAAGAAACTTTATATAGTATTCTTGATTCCTAAAAGCTCTATGGTAACACCCATAGAATTGGATATACAAATGGAATGTCTTCCACGTTATCATCACATCTCAAATTTGTTAAAGCTTCATGTTAATCTTCTCCTTCTACTTTTAAACCTCTTGAAACTCAACTCATCAAAGGAAAATTGTCTCATGCACCTAGTGTCAAGGCTAAGTCTTCCAAGACTCAACCTTTCTTGACACAAAGGCCTAAGGCACAAGCCAAGAGGCCCCAACCTAGATATGCTTATATGTACACTAGACACAATACTCCTAAGCATACTACACAATCACCTCATAATTAGAAAATGCTATTGTTAATGTATGTCTCATTATCTTTTAATGACATAAAAGACCTTTAGGAAGACCACGCAACAATAATACACACAACATAAAAGACATGTTTCATATGCTAGACAATCATATGCTCCTAGAAGAAATAGATTTGCTAATGTTAAATGCTTCTATTGCATGACCAAAGATCTCACTAACAATGTGTGCTTCTATAGAAGATTACACATGCAATTGCTTCCTTTGGACTACTTTGAAACTAACCAACCTAGACAAAAAAGGTTTGGGTTCAAAAGAATGTTTGAATTATATTGTGCAGGTGTGCTTGAAGTCCACAAGAGCTAAAAGTAAGTGGTTCCTCAATAGTGGATATTTAAGGCACTGATGGGAGATGAAAAATAATTCAACAAGCTTGATGCTAAGGATGGAGGTCATGTTACCGTTAGAGACAATGCCAAAGGAATAGTAGGCATTGGAGATATTAGTAATCCTTAATCCGTATTAATTCATCATGTATTGCTTATTAATGCTCTTAAGCATAATTTACTTAGCATTAGTCAATTATGTGATATGGGAAATAAGGTCACTTTCTATCCTTAAAATTACTTTGTTAATAACCTAGATAAAGACAAGGTAATTTTTAGTAGTGAAAGAGATAACAATGTCTATGTCATTGACTTGAATAAAATTGATAACAAGGACATTAAAAGCTTGATGTCTATTTCCCATGACACATGGACATGGCTTAGAAGACTAGGACATGCAAACTTTGAGCTTTTGGATGACCTTAGTAAGCATGACCTTATGGTTGAGTTTCCAAAACTCAAGTTCACTAAGGGCAAGACTTGTGATGCTTGCAAAAGGAAAAACAATCCAAATCTTCTTTTAAGCTAAAAAATGTAGTGTCCACTTCTAGGCCACCTGAACTAATACATATGAATTTAGTTGGACCAATTAGAGTTACAAGTTTGGTGGAATGCATTATGCATATGTCTTGGTTGATGATTACTCTATATACACTCAGGAGTGTTTTCTTGCTCATAAGAATGATGGATTTAAAGCTTTTGAAAAATTTTCAAAAAGAGTTCGAAAGGAAAAAAGTTTTTGCATCTTAATTATTAGAAGTGATCATGGAACCGAATTTGAAAATAAATTTTTCAAAACTTTTTGCAATGAAAATGGTATTTCACATAACTTTTTCTTCTCTTAGAACACCTCAACAAAATATGGTAGTTGAAAGGAAGCATAACAATCTAGCAATAATGGTTAGGACCATGCTTTATGCGTATAACTTACCATTAGACTTTTGGGTTGAAGCCGCCTACACTTCTTGCTACATAGCAAATAGAGTCTTCAAAAGATCCATTTTTAATAAAAATTATTATGAGCTTTGGAACAATAGAAAACCCAAAATCTCATATCTTAGAGTATTTAAATGCAAGTACTTTATATTAAACACCAAGCAAAATCTTGGGAAATTTGACTCGAAAGCCGATGAAGGAATCTTCCTAAGCTACTCCACCTCTAGTAAAGCTTATAGAGTCTTTATCAAAAGAACACTAATAGTTGAAGAGTCAATTCATGTTTTATTTGATGAATCTATCCCACTTGATCCTATAAAGGATTTTGGTAGTGTTGATATGTTTCATATGAATTTCTATATATTAATATTTAAGAAGGAGATGCCAAAAAACCTTTGAAAATTGATGAACCTAATGAGGAAGACGATAAGGAGAGGACTCAATCCACCTTGAAGGATGAACTTCCAAAGGAATGTCAATTCAAGAAAGCTCATCCTCAAAACCTCATCCTCAAAACCTCATCATTGGTGACAATTTAAAGGGGGTAACCGACCACTAGATCTCATTTTAAATCTATTATTAATTTAGCCTTTATTTCTTAGATTGAACCTAAAAATGTTGATGATGCATTGAGTGATGAATTTTGGGTCCTTGCTATGCAAGAAGAGTTAAATCAATTTGAGAGAAACAAAGTTTGGACCTTAGTTCCTAGACCTAAACATCATCCTATTATAGGCACCAAATGGGTGTTTAGAAATAAGATGAATGAACAAGGTGTCGTAACTAGGAACAAAGCTAAACTAGTAGCTAAAGGTTATAATCAAGAGGAAGGCATTGATTTTGATGAAACCTTTACCCTCGTTGCAAGGTTAGAAGCTATTAGAATGTTACTTGCATTTGCATCTTACATGGATTTTAAACTTTTTCAAATGGATGTTAAAAGTGCATTTTCGTATGATTTCATTGAAGAGGAAGTTTATGTTAAACAATCTCCAGGTTTTGAAAGTTTTGACTTTCCTAATCATGTGTTTAAACTCTCCAAAGCATTGTATGGATTGAAGCCTTAGAGTTTGGCATGAAATGTTGAGTAACTTTTTATTAGAGAAAGGGTTCTCTAAAGGAAAAGTTGACACAACTCTATTCATTAAGAAATTGAAACATGATTTACTTATTGTTTAGATATAGGTGGATGACATTATTTTCAGTGCTACTAACCATTACTTATGTGAGGAATTTTCTAAGTTAATGCAAAGAGAATTAAAAAAGAGCATGATGGGTGAGCTTAAATTCTTGCTTGGATTACAAATCAATCAATGCAAGGATGGAATTTTCATCAACCAAACAAAATACACAAGGGAAATTCTCAAGAAGTTTAGTATACAAGGAGCTAAGACAAGCAAAACTCCTATGAGCACCACCACCAAACTCATTAAGGATGATAATGAGAAATCGGTTGATGAAACATAATATAGAGGTATGATTGGATCCCTCCTTTACCTTACTACAAGTAAATTGGATATAATGTTTACTACTTGTTTATGTGCTCATTTTCAATCAAGTCCTAGGGATTCACATTTAAATGCCATTAAGAGAATTTTTAAATACCGTTGTGGAACTATGCATTTAGGACTTTGGTATCCTAGGAGTTCAACCTTTGACTTAGTTAGCTATGTCAATTCCAACTTTGTCGGTAGTTTACTAGATAGAAATAACACTTTTAGAACTTGCCAATTTTCAAAAAAAATTTTAGTTTCTTGGTTTAGTAAAAAGCAATTCTCGGTTGCCTTGTCCACCGTCAAAGCCGAATATGTGGAGACTAGTTGTTGTTGCTCACAAGTATTATGAAAAAAATAATAACTAATGGACTATGACATTGATATTGATCACATTCCAATCAAATGTGACAATATAAGTGTTATAAACCTTAGCAAAAACCCATTCAACATTTAGGAACAAAGTACATAGACATTAGACATCATTTCTTACGTGATCATGTACAAAATGGTGATATTATTCTTGAATTTTTTTATAATAATCACCAACTAGTGGATATTTTTACCAAGCCACTTAATAAAGATCGAATGAACTTCATTAAACATGAACTTGGAATGCTAGATTGTGCTAGCTTGAGTTAAGTACTTGTGATTAGTATGTGATGAGTATACGTTCCTAGACTCTTATGATCTATCTATCATTTACATGTTCTCCTACAAATTAAAGTGCATGAAAGAGTGAATATTTCTTATGGGTATGCAATGATCAATTGATTTTTTTTTGGTGTTTATTGTTTGCTCATTTACTATTAAAGTGATTATCTTTGAATTTTTTTTTCATAATCAAGGTATTTAAATATTGAACTTATTAATTATTTTGCTTATATGTGCATTATTTTTTCCTTAACTTTTCCTTGCTAATTCTTTAATAAATAAAATGTAATTAATTTATTTGATTTATTATTGAACTTACTAATATTTAGGTGACTAAAGCACAAAAACAATTTGCATGATCTTATTTCTTTTAAGCTCAAAACACTTTTAAAAGACTTGAATTTCTATCAATTTAGTCTAAGAGGACTAATGTGCACACTTTTTGTGAATTTCTCTAGACATAATTGAATTTTTTTGGAAAGTTCAAGGGTCGTTACAAGATTATATCCTGACAGTTACTGTAACCCTTCGGATCGGGACACCTATTCATATCCCTAATAGAGACAATCATGATCAATCTTCCGATCATGATAATGTATATCCCAATTGTGGCATCAATCCTAAAACCTTTTGGAATTCAAATTTTGTGCATTGAAGAGGCACATCAATCCAAATCAGGAACTGTTTTTGAAGTAGTTTTCTTACCATAATTCAATTTCCTTACTTATCCTCTCCCCTTTAACTCTTTAAATATTTCCCTATTCTCTTCTCTGTCACACCCTTAATTCTATTTTTAATATTCCTTCCTTCTTTCCTCTCTTCCTTAGCAAATTTTTTCTACTTCATCCATGGCTCCTAAGAAACCATCAAGACTCCATCTTCTTCACATGATGCATCCTCTAAAAGGTTCACTAAAAAAAGCCATAAGAAGTTTGATCCTCCCTTATCCTATACTTCTAGTCAAATCAAGAATAGATCGAGTGCTTTTCAAAAGAAACCCCTCATTCCCTCAAGATATATATGTGAATTAACCCTTAAGGAGATTGGATGCTATGATGAGGATAAGGATCTTCTTCTAGGGGTGGGACTATATGATTTTTCTTTCATTTACTTGCCTTCTTACCCTTATCTTCTTATGGAATTTGTCTCTATCTTCACCCTTCATTCCGTCCTCTATGATGATGCCATCCACGACATTCAAGCTTAGAGGTAAAGAATGGTTTATGACCAATCTTGAATTCAACACTCTCTTTAGCTTTACTAGAGAAAGCCATATCTAAGTCTCACCAAATTGACTCCCTCACACCTTTCAGAATAAGGTTAGTAGCCCTTAAGCTTTCACCATTCATACCGAACATATTAAAGCTTCCAACCTCAAATATAAAGCCTTATGGTACATCCATTGATTTCTCACTTACTCCATCAATACAAGGGGACTTAGCAACAAAACCCTCTCCCTTAATGATCTTTTCATCCTTTGGTACCTTGTTAACAAAGAGCCTATTACCTTGGGATGGTTCTTGTAATGGAGGCTATAGGTAATTAGTGATAGTGTTACCGGTGCTATTTGCATTGGGGGCATTGTCACCAAATTATCCTAATTCTACCAAATTGATCTTTCTACTTTTGACTCCATCAAACCTATTCTTCTTGATTAGACCTTTATAAAAAACTCCAAGCAATTTTCTTTGGTCAGCAAGAAATGGGTGTGGAAGCATGACCAATGTCAAGATGAAGGCCACCATAAAGACTTTAATGACATCTTTAGGGAAATTGAGCAGCTTGAAGGTTAAAGTGAATGAGAAGAAGAGCTTGGCACTCGACCTCAAAGCACTCCTCAAAGAAAAAGGACTAGACAAGAGGGCACTTTTAGGTGAGGTGTTTAAGCCTATGGTGATGAGCCACAATGGGTGGGCACTTTTTTTTATCGGATATCCCTAATGGAGAGAAATTTCAATGATTTTTTTGATAAAGTATATGAGCACATAGCCCATCTTCAATATGATGTACACTTTTTACATGAAAAACAAGGCTGTGAGTGCTCCTATGCTCCTTTCACCCACCCTCCTCCTCCCCCAACTCAAGACGAAGCCCCTCATAATGATTAAATTTTATGTTTGAGTTTGTTATGTGTTTAGTTTATTTTTGGTTTAACTTTCGTGTATTTTTTTGTATCTTGTTTAGTTTAGTGGTTTGGTCTACATCTATGTTATTGTACTTGCCTTTCTTTTTAATGAAATATTTTCTACTAGTTTATTTTGCATTTTTCCAAAATGGGGAGAAGTGTTGGAGTTTGACTTGATTTGAGCTTTGATTAACTTTTTTGAATGTTGATTGATTATTAAGTTTATTGTCAAATTGATTGTCAATCTCACTACTAAGCATCTGTGCACACATTAGGGGGGAATAACCTAAAAAGAAATTCATAAATTGAGGGGGAGCTCAAAGGTTCACACACTTGCATAATTAGTTATCTTTTAAAACTCAAAATGGTTTGTCAAAATCAAAAAGGGGGAGATTGTTGACCTTTTGCAACGATCAAATTTAATCACCATTATTTTGATTTTAACAAACCATATTTTAAGTGACTAATATGTGTACCTTAAGTGTATATAAGCAAGGCACCTCTTGGAAGTAATATCATGAAGAAAATAAAGCATTCGAGAAACTTGAAATAATCCCTTACGAGACATGTCACAATCGGGATAATGCCTGGTACATGGGTATCCCGATAATGATGAGGCCAACTCTAGTTCTTAATTAAAGCCTCCTAAAATCCAAAAGAGATAGTGCTCCTCACAAGCAGTCATCCCGATTGGGATTATGCTCGGGACATGGTCAGGAATAAGTATCCTGATTTTGACTGTAAGCACCCAATTCCCGGATGATTTAAATATGGATGCGACGAGGATCCAATGATGAAAATTCAATTGAAATCAATACTCGAATTTTGATTCTTGAATCTCGAGGGCTTGATTGCTATATTTTCAGGACCTAATTGAATATTTCCTTTTTTTTGGGACAATTTTAAAATATAGAAAAATTAAAATAAGGGCTGAAGTGCAAAAATCCACAAATGGGATTGTATAATTCCAATCGGAATTATATATTTTCAATCGAAAATATGTAATTCCGATCGGAATTATACATTTCTGATAAAAAATATGGAATTCCAATTGAAATTCCATATTTTAAATTGGAAATGCACAATTCTGATATGAATTGCACACTTTTGATAGATTTTTGGCATTGTTTTGAGCAATTTTAATTTTCCAAAATTAATTTTTCTTGATTTTGATTGGTCCAAAAGTAAATTTAGAGTTAAATAATGACTATGTATAGTGGTAATCATGGATTATTACTAATCTATGACATTTTAAAAGGACTTTGTTTTTTGTATCAAAATAGGAGTGAACTCACGTCCTAAATTTTCTAGGTTTACTTACTCTATTTAAGTCTGTGATTTTGCACAGCAAAGGAGGTTGCTTTTTGGGAGAAAAATAGTACAGCAAGCAAAAAAATAAATTCAATTCTTATTCTTTTCTTTTGATTTAGAAAAAAAGCAAGCAATACTTGAGAAGGAAGATCAATTCAAGGATTTTATTTAAAGCAATCAAATGGAGAATTAACCAAACTCTGAGGGGAAATCAAATAGCATCACATTCATCTTCATCCCCTTTCTTTTCTTTATTATTTTTTATTCTTTTAATTTTATTTCTCTTTTTGTTTTATTTGTTTATTTCTTTTTATTTATTGTAATTTTCTTTTTTTGATTTTTATTCTTTGATTTTGTGGGAGATTCGAAATTATGAAGTAATCATTGAGATTAAACCAATCCACAAAAACCTATAAAAAGCCATGGATACAACCTAGTTAGTTTTCTTTTACATTATCTTTTTTTATTTGTTGATTTATTTATTTTGTTTATTCTTTTAATTTTTTTTAATTTATTTAGCAATTTTTATATTATAAATTATAATAACCCCATTAGTGGGATCATAATGAAGTTTCTTAGTTTTTTTATTGGTTTGTTTTAAAATTGATTAGCAAATTAGGTTTATTTGGTAAAAATCCTAATTAAAATTAATGGTGGCCTTAGTTAATTTAGGTTGCATGTAATTAAATTAGGGTTAGATATCATTGAATGCATGTTTTAATTTGTTTTGCTTATTGTTTGTATGATTTATATATTTTGTTTTGTTTATTATGATTTATATGTTTATTTGCTTTTATTTATTTTTATGATTCATATGTTTATTTGT
>CATIWM010260676.1:0-13092 GCA_949671775.1 Mallotus repandus
TTCTACATATAATGGCTAAGTCACCAAAAAAAGTAAAAGATAAGAAGGAAGCAAAAGAAAAAGAATAACGCAAGAAACCAAAGATGAAATAAAAATTATAATAAACTGAAGAAAAGGTACTTAATTTTTAAAGACATGACACCAATCCTAGAAGAGCACTTACAAACAGACCAAGAACCAAAAAGACAAAGCAAGTAGAGGTAAGGATTATTTATGCAAAAATCCTGAAAATAATAAAAAAATGAAGTTCAAGGCAATGAGGGGCAATAAATATAGGAAGAAAAGAGAATATGCCCATTAAATGCACCTACCAAACCCCCTACATATACCTCAAGATGTGTCATTTCAAAATTTAGCTACCCTATAAAAATGAACCACCTCCAGCTCCTATCCTTTAAGCATCATGTGCTTAATTTTTTAGATTAGAGAAAGATTCTAAAAAGGACCTCTAAAATTGTTCACTAGCTTATTAGGCAAGCATTAATTGTCAACTTCAAGGACTAATTTGAAGAATCATAGCTCATAAGCTATATGAAGACCATGGATATCACCCATGCCTCAACTATTTACCATATTAGCTAGAAAGTATGCAACTCAAATTCCATTAGCATCTCATAGAAAACCTTCAGTTATTGCACTTTGAGTTATAATCGACATAACTCCATCAATATTAATCTTTAACCCACCCATTGTATAGAAGATTCCAACTAATTTGCATATCAATTTTTAGGCTCCTCGAACTATTACTTACATCAACAACTGATCTAGCTTGGTTAAAATATTTGACTTAGGCTAAAATGGTTGCACTAAAATTAAGAGGTTTTATAAACTCTTTGTTGAAGATTAATAAATAAGAGGTGATGTTAAAATTTTAAATTGTAATTTAACATCTAAGGTGATGTTAAAGATGCAATAAAGTAGAGGCATTGTAATTATAGGGTTTGGTAGAATTTGCACAGAATGAGGGGAAATAGCCCACTAATATGGGTATGAATATTTTTGCCCATTGTTAGTTTTGGTCTTGATTGCTCAGTCAATTTCTAGCCTTACTTGTACATCATTCCTAATAAAAAAAAAAAAGCAAGGGCTATATGAACGGGAACACATAGATAATTAATTTTAAAAAGTGTAAAAAAGTAAAAAAATAAATTTTTTGTTAATAAGAAATTTTTTAAGGACATGTAAGTAAAGAACTCTTTATTTTTTTCAAAGTATAATTAGTTGTTAAAAAAATAATGGGTTGTAAGTATGTTGTAACTTCTTTCTCCTATCTCCCTTTAATTAGGGATTTTGAATTTTTTTTATTGGTTATTGATAACTTGGATTGGGAATTCCCTCAAATCCTTCACATGCTTCCACGAAAATAATAAGGTCAAAGGGTGGGGATGTCCCCCCCAAACACTCTGATGCTTAAATTAGTAAAGGCTTAGAGAATAGTAAAGAGAATGTTTATAAGAACGTGCATGCATGAGTTGAATGATTATACAAAATATTCGGAGTATATATAGTAGAAAATATTTATAAATATGATAAGATAATGATTCATTGTTGATAGGAATTATTATCCCTATTGACTTGGGATTCCTTGTCCCATGTTGATTGAAATACCATTTCTAGATGTATGACTCCTTTTATAGTCCGAGTATCCTTTTTCCTTTGGGGATTAATGTCCTTATCCAAGTGATATATTATATAAGGTATCAAGGGCCCCTTTGAATAGTTATTCAGATATTTATGTTTGATAATCTAGAAGTTTTGATTCTGAGATATCTGAGCATTATATTGTTAAGTATCTGTATTAAAGTATTTATTGTATGATGATTTCCGTGGTTGATCTGAGTAAGCATGCTTTATGAATTATCATTTGAGTCTATTGGAAGTGGTGGGTTTCAACCTTAAATGTCTCCAATTATGCATGTCTTATTGAACATCTACCCCAAGAATAAGAAATATCATCCGAGTCCATTAACAGTAGCAAGTTTTGATATCGAATGATTCAAAATGCACCTGTCTTATCGAACATCTACCTTGGGATCTATAAGAAACTATGAAATAAATATTCAAGAAAAGTGAAAATTATTAGCATCGTTTATTGTTTGCTCAGCAGTCATATTGAATCTAGAAAAATTATAAATATTAATGTTGATGTTTGAAGTTGTTGTTTGGACATTTACATTGTAGTGTATTTTGAGCATCAAACCTTGTTTGTCCTTTGACGTTCTAACTTTTTTGAGTTTGTGAGAGTGATGTTAGATGTGGTACCTTTTGAATTTGTATGATGTCAGATAGCTAGAGGGTTGTACTAGTTGAAAGGTTTTGTCGAGATAATTATTCCAGTAGTGGGTTTCAATAAGCTAACATTATGACCAAAATGCCTCTTGTGCTTGTACACTATAAATTGATACTTGAGGGCATGAAGAGTCCTTCTAAAATCTTCTCCTATCTATAAATTGAAAGGTAAAGAAGCTAAGATTATTTTCTAATTTTTCTTTTTATTGCTTTCTTTTGTACTTTTTGCTTTACTACTTTCTTCCTTATTCTTTATTTCTTTGGCTAAGTGTTTCTTTTCCTTTCAATGGTCAGTTCCTTCTTTTGCTTGTGTCTTTAAGGTGAGCTTCACATCAAACTCTTGGTTTTTGTTCTTCTCCTTCTATTTTCTATTATAATGGCTCCTCGAGAAATAATGAACTCTTCGCTCTTTGAATCTAGGGTAGATGGTAACATGTTTAGGCTATATAGGAGGAAATTTAATATTCCTCCAAAGTATATTTTCTACACTTTAGGTAACGAGTTTATGGCTCATGACACTATCTTAGGTTTAGAAAAAATGATAATGTATGCGGATTAGTAAGAGGGAGGGTTGAGATTCCCTCAAGATCCTTTCATAAAGGCTTTTTTTAATAGGTATGACATAGCTTCTGGTTAGTTACATCCAAATAACTACTGGATTTTAACAGGGTTTATTGAACTTATACATAGAGAAGATAAGGAGCCAGATTTACAGATGTTTCAGTATATATATAGTCTAACCAAGAAAAAAAAGGAGAGCTAACCTTTTCTTTATCGGTTGTTCCAAACCGTAGCTTGTTCATAAAGCTTTTGAACTTGAATAAAGCCTGCAAACACAAATTTTTTTGTAATCAAGCATCCAACAAACTTCCCAAATGTCTAGCGCAATTGAGTGAAAGAATGTAACTGAGTGAGCATCCCTCTAGGATTCCAAATACTGATACGGACTTAGTGATTAATCTTCATACTAAAAGCTTAATTGAAAAGCCCTCCGTCGAGAATTATTCTCGACGGTATTGCTAGACACGCTATCTAAACAATAATGACGCAAACGCCGAAAAAGGTAATTTTGTTTTTGATTAAAGTATTTATGACTTTCCATTTTTCTTTTATTTGTAGATGGCTAAATTTTTTAACTTTGCAACTGACATGCTTTTCAATGAAGAAAATGACATAGAACAATAAATGGTTAAGCATCTTATTCATAAGAAAGGAGTTCCAGATGCTAAGGCCGACCTTCCCATTAATCCTGCGGTGGATCTGACTCAAGAGAAAGTTGTTGAGACTTTAAGGAAACATCCTCGAACTTCAATAGGGGAGAACGATGAGATGGTAGAGGGGAATGGTCTTTTTATTAAGCGCCCCAAGATTCCTGGATGTTTAGACATGAGGGGATGGATCAAGTCTAAACTCACCAATCTATTTATCTTCAATCCTCAAGTCCGAGGCTAGTTCTCTAAATCTCTTTACTTTTAGATGGATATAAATAGATGGAGAGAAGTAGATGATAAAGAGCTGGATGATCAATTGATTTTGAATGTCATGGATGTAAGGATTGATCTTCTTATTTTTAGATGGTATATGATTTCTCAAGCTCTAACATCTTCTTGTAGATTATTTAGGGATTGCTGCTAGCAAAGGTGTAAGCACCCAATTTTGGGATAGTCAAGAGCAAATGCGACATAGGATCCAATTATAAGAATTTATTCAAAGTAGGTCCTTAGATTTTGATTCTTGAATCTCAAGGCTTACTTGCACTTTTTTTAAGGACTTACTTGTAATGTTTTTTAGGGACTTAATTGTAAAGTTTTGTACATTTTCGGTGCGTAATTCTGATCGAAATTATGTATTTCTGACCGAAAATACATAATTCCGATCAGAATTGCACACCTCTGATCGGCCTCCGTTCCTAATTTCCAATTTTTTTATTTCTTAAGAAAGAATTTTAAAATTTTTTATTGGTTAAAAATAAATAAATATGGGATAAAATAATTTTTATCCTAATAATCTTGTATTATCAGGTGGTATTTTTTTGGGATAAAATTTTGAAAAAAAATAAAATAATCTTTATCTCCTTATCGCAGGAGATTGATCTTTTGAGGTTTATAAAAACCTACGTTTTTTTAATGCCGAGGGGGGAAGGCTCTCTTTTCTAAAAAAAAGCTTTGACGCAGAAACAAAAAAAAAGATTTCCTCTATTCTTTACATTCTTTTACGTACTTTTACAAAAAAAAAAAAAGGGTTCTAAAAAATGCAGTAAGCCTGAGACCAAGAAAAATCAAGTCTGTAGATCCTATCCCCAAACAGTGAATCAAATCAACTCTAAGGAGTAATCAATACTGCATCTATCTCATCTATCTCTTTTCCTTTTCTTTTCTTTTCTTTTTAATTTAATTTAATTTTTTTGTTTAATTTTTATTTAGAACTCTTTCTAATCATTTTTTTTTGTTGTTCTCATGATATTGATGATTATGGTGGAAGTGACCTAAATTATGGAACCCTACGTCACTTAACAGATAAAAACTATGAAGATCCATGGAATGCCATGAATTAAAGCCTTGTAATAATTTTACGTAGATTTATTTATTTAATTATTTTTATTGTTTATGTTTCTGTGTTTTTTTTATTTATTTGGTTTATTGGCATGTATAATTAATTTGTACGTAGGGATTGTAATAGCCCCGATAGTGGGAATATAGTGAAACCCTCTGTTTTTTTGCACTTTAAAATTGACTAGTAAATTAGTTTCACTTGTAAAACTCTAATAAAATCAATTATGGCAGTAGTAAATTTTAGGTTGCATGTAATAAAATTAGGGTTAGAAATCACAGTATATGTGTGTTTGATTTATTATTTGCTTTGTTTTGTTATTTGAGCTTTTATTTATTTTTCTATTCGTTTTGGACCCCAAGCCCACATTTAGGATTTAACTCACAATTTAGGTTCATTAAAATTAATATAGATTTAATTAACTTTAAAATTAATTTAGGGCAATTTAGGTTAATTTAGACTTAGGCCAATTTTTAGTTTCATTAAAATTAATTAGACTTAGCTCAGCCCATTAAGCTTTTTTTTTCTTAAAAAAATAAATAGACTTAAGTTCATTTCATTGATTTAAAATAAATTAGAAATGAGATCATTAATATAAGCTCAATCCAATCCATTTCCTTAAAATAGTAGACTTAAACCCACTTTTCTTAGAATAAAATAAATGGATTTAAGTTCATTATATTAATCAAAATGGAGGCCCACCATTAGTTTCCATTTCACTTGTAAATAAAATGTATAGACTTAGCCAACATAAAATTAAAATCAATGTAGTTTAGACTTAAGGACATTTCACCTTCTATGAATGCAATTTTTATGTGTAATTTCATGACTAGTTGCCTTGGGTGTTGATTGTTTAATTAGGGTTTAATGAAATTGTATGTAATTAGAGAATAAGATAGTAATTTATAAACTAATTTTAAAGAATAGAAGACTAAAAGAAGTTGGTATTCCGTATCCAGAATTTCCTGGTTGTGGTGCTAACCTTTTTTTAGAGAATCAAGTTACCACCACCTTCGATTTATCTTAGTTATAACCTTAGGTGGCGACTCCTCATCTCCATTCTATGTCTTTGTGATATAGTAGTGTGTTCCCTGGACCCTTGTGTTAGTATAGATGTGCCCTAATGCCATTCTTGTAATGTAAAATGACATTGTAAATTATCCCTGATACCCCACATTCATATTCCTACATCAACAAGGATACTTATCGATCAAGCAAAGGGAAATATGCTCAATTAAGAAGATTATTCTACAAAAGAAGTCTACTTGTCTCCTAATCAAGGCAATTCTACAACTATAAGAAATCTTGTTCCTAAGAGGTTTATGTTTAATCTTTCTCTATATATACATCTCATCATATGGGGGAGAGATCATTCATTCATATATTCTCATATTCTACACATTCTACATCATTCCATCACCTCATCATACATCCTTTATTCTACTTTTCTTGCTTTATTATTATTTCTTCATACACAACATTGACTTAATTTTCGGAATGTTTATGGGGGAAACCCCTCCCTTTTACCCGGCTTCCTCATCGATGCAGGATCCACAAGTAAGAGATCCGATTTAGAGTTATCAAGTGACGCCGTCTGTGGGAACCTAGATCAACTTCTTTAAAAGCTAGGCAAAACCGAATTCAATTCCAAATTATTATTGTTTGCTGGAACCTAATTTGACGATGATCACACTTTCTCCAAATATGTTCACAAAAATTCAGTCATTAATAGCAACTTCATATTGAAATAGCACGAAGATCATTAAAAAGATACTTTTCTATCCGTTTCACATGACGAAGAAGGATCAGAAACGTTTATGGCAGCAATACGGGTTGAAAATAGCTCATGAAAATAACAATATTAACAATGAGAAGACAACTGCATGCGAACTAAATTATAGGGAATCCGAGTTTCCCACTACTCTCATACAATGGTCTTAAACGCTAGACACCCATCCTAAGAGTTGAAGCAAAGGGCCAACACTAATGGTGTCCAATGTTTAAGTTAATAATATAGGTTGATATCAAACGGCAGATGACGGGGCAGCACTTATTCACGATCTTTTACATCAACACTCTTGATAAAGAACGATATTCTCTGATTGTCATTCACATTCCTATATGCATTCACACTCCTATATGCATGGGACCTTAGTCATCAAGATGTTGCAAAAATCAAGGAACGAATCATGACAGCAATAGGAGGAACAAAAGCTTTTCTCGGTTTAGGTATTCAAAAAAAAAAAAGAACAATTCTTGAGAGAGCTGTGTTAGCACCAGATCATTCGTCATGCGTCAAATAGAATACCGATGCTGCTATTTACAAATCAAATTATACTCGATATACCCTCTAGATTTATAGTTAGCAGCAGCCTTGGTAATCTTATTACAATAAGTGAAGATGAAGCATAACTTGAATGCATAACTAGAGCTATACAACCTATATCGAAGTACTCAACATGTAAAACTTGGGCTGCTCTATTAGACAACGGCTGCGAACGGGTTCCATTCAGAATTTTGCAACCATACTTTTGGGCATAAGAACAACATTAGATAATCAATTCTTCATCCACAGAAATTGAGACTGAAAAGAAAGCTTCATGTTATTCCACACGTGGACAAGTAGCGAAGGAAGAGATATAGGTGGCCAAAATATATTGTGCGAAGTACCTGTTAATCATGCAGCTGGTTGATCAATGTCCGAATATGGGCATTAAAAGCAAGCCTTCAAATGACAATTGGGTCTCGTGTCAAAAGTTGGACTCCGGGCACGGAGCATGAATCACCAAAACCCAAAGACAGTTGGACATCCGGATGAAGTGTTCAGGCATCTTCACTATTTGGAGTCACAAACCAAACAAGCCTCACGACCACAAAAGAGTAAAAATTTAGACCGAGAATCGAATGAAGTGCGCTAGCGCCTTTAAGCCTTTATAATATCATCCACGTTCTTGGTATCTTTAATGGTTATCAAATTTTCGATTGTTATTCACCCTCCTCTAGGTAAAAGCTGGGCATGGCATCTGAAAATTATTCAATAGCCAGAAAGAGGGAAATTGGTAGAACACTGGGCATCGAGAAGCACCAAGAACACAAGCTGAGATATATATATAAAGTTGAAAGTTGACAAAGATAGCAAGAGAAAGCCTTCAATGAAAGCGGGCCTAGCATCACAAGCTGACCTTCCAGCATTTGAATACCGAGAACCGAAAACTAGGGATAAAGCGTTGTTGATTACATAAACATCTAAACACAAACCTTGAATCGAGAATTTACATGAAGATGCAGCATCACTCCATGGATTCTGCCGACAACTAACAAACCAAGAGAGGCATGAAGCTCGAATCAAGGCGTGAAACTCGGACATAATAAGGCGAAAGATAATGAACACAGCGGATATCCTTATTATAGCACTGAGCATCGAAGAATAAAAGACAGTCATATGTCAGACACTCGTACCGAGCAACCACATAAAATAGAGCACCAACGACTAAGTAACCGTGAACACCGATCATCCGCCTAGCCTCTAAGTACCAAGTTCATAGGCTCTGCATATTGAGCATCCACTGAAGCGCCGAGCATTCACCAAGCGCTGAGCATTCAGCTTCAAAACATCGAAACCTGGAGATAGTCGAATATTTGGGTCTGTATAAAATAAGCACTAAGCTTTCCATCAAAAGTCGAAGTTTCTAGTTAATCAAAGCTACAAACCTGTGAGTTGATGTACAATCTTAGGAAGTCATCTCTGTCCAGAGTCAAAAACAAGCATCGGTAATCATAGTTGATGAATCAGTCCCTCGTTGACAAGTTAAAAAAGAAAAGAAAACTAGGTTGGCCGAGACAGCAGATGGTGGTCTTGAACGACAGTGGTCATCGAATCATAAGCTACTTTTAGCATTAAGTATCTACCTATCGAGCATCGGGTGTCGCCATCAGAATTTTAAAGTGTTTTGTTGTTGGTATAACAGCTTGCAAGTCCAAAGTTCCAGACAAAGTGAAAAATTGCATACAGCACCAAAACTGAGTTAAATCAAACACCAAGTTTCGCTTCTCTGTTGTTTAATATTGATTGTCTTTCTTCAGAACCAAGCTTCAAAAGTAGAACTAAGTTGCTTAATTCCAAATATTATGACAATAATACTGAAGTTAGCAAACTAGTGGAAGTCTGAGTCTCAGAGCAGGAAATTTGGGAATAGGGAATCTCGGATGAAGCATGGCGTTTAACTCAGAACATGATGCTGATTTATTTCAACCAGTAAAAGTATTCTTTAAGTAAAGAACGTTGGAGTGGCCAAAGCCCAAATCACTCAAGGTACCAGCACTAGCATCCATCCACATTTAAATCAGGAGATTGCCAAGAATCCATACGAGGAATATGCCCATTCATTTACTAAGCAACCAATACAAGCACTAAGCGTCGAAGCACCAATGCCAAGAAAAAGTTGCATTGATTCACTCAAGGTACAGCATGGTCAAGACCTGATTTATGTTCTCTAGGAGATAATTACACTCTCGGTTGACAACTCAACGTCCGAAATTCTCGGATCATGGGCATCAACTCCCTCCTAGCACCAGGTATTGGGCATCTAGCTATTTTCTTGTGGGATTTACTGAAGTAAGCTATCTCGGAGCCACAAATCACCGGTGGGATTCTAAGTAAAAAAAAAAGCGAAAGCACTGCTAGAGAGATAAAAGTAGAGACTTCGCGCCCACTATAGTACACACTGAACTAGCACCAAGCTCTAAGCATCAAGCTTCATAACACCAAACCATCCGAGCATCAACTTCAAATAAGCAACGAACACCAAAAAACTAAGCATCGAAATAATGGGGCAGCTGGGTCTAGTTTCAAAAAAAAAGGTGAAAGTATGCAAGAAAGGCAAAGCTGAGCAACCTAAACGAGAATCGAGCACTGGAGCCTGGGATAACCGAGAATCAGTTCCACCGAGCATCACGTGCCGGACATAGCTTCATGGGTACTTAGACTCCCAGCAATAAGCAATAAGCAATGAATATATTCTTAAGGCTTCAAAGCCTATATCAAGTTACTGCCCAAGGAGAAATACAAAACTTGGAATGAGCCCAATCCTGAGTCAAACATTAGAATAAAGTCAAGACATGATATATTAAGGCAACTATACTGTAAACTAATAATCAAAATACAAGGTTCATATGAAGATTTCTACTTTGACCTCCTCGGTAATAATTGAGCTAGCAATAACAAACATAAATATTCGTTAGACTCAAAGGCGGGACAAGAGCACATCAAGAGATAAGATCTATTCTTTCTCAGTTATTTATTTTTTAATTATTTATTTTCATCTCATTCTTATATGAATAATTATAGTTTGTCGCACAAAGCACGCTTACACATCTACGCACAAATGTTCATCCAATATATGATTATTTATGCATGAAAATGCATCAATCACATTGATATCTTTATTACACAAGGACTGACCATCAATTGAGATCGATTAAACAATCCCAAAATTGTTGTTCTCTTGTCTATCGTTACAGATGAGGAAAATGCATTTATGAAAGATGCTACTTTAAGTACCGATCAGTCCAAACAATCAGACACTCTGATCACCTTACTCGGCATCAAACATGCATAAATTGTTAAATGACATTCGACACACTGTCAAGAAATATTAATATAAATAATCACTCATTTGTGCTCAGACAACAAATCGTGGCTCCCGCTCAAAACCAGTCAGGCAAATCCTACTCTACAGTAGACCCTTATTCATGAAAATTTCAAAGAACATTCAACAACGAAAATTCAAGAAGAGAGTTAGCTATATCCACTACACAGCCAAATACATTAAGCACAAATCTAAAGACAACCTAGCCAGCATCTTGTAGCATCCTCTATTCTAGAAATTGTACAACCTTGGTATTTCACTTGAACTACCAAGCCCATCTCATGACTCAAATTGGACAAACTTAAATTTGGTCCTCCAAAGCTCACATTCCATCATTTCTCAGCCCTCACTAAATTACTATCCCATATTATTGAGCTTAGCTAAAGAGCTCAAATTCACTACCAGGATTACAAAAATCCTTTCCTTTTCTAAAAAATACTACAAAAGCAGTGCTCAACAAAATAAATATCAACATCATCAAAGATGTTTGAACTCGATATCAATCATTATTCTAACTAGACAGTTGTCATCAACAAAGCTATCAAAATACAAAGCCGAGTAACATTGAATACTTCTCCAGATCTTGGATCGCTATATTGCACCGAGCATCTCACAAAGTCGAGTATATATGGAAACTTGAGTCGCTATATTGCACCGAACAATCTCACAAAGTCGAGTATATATGGAAACTTGCATCCTCAGGTTACTATATTGCACCGAGCGATCTCACAAAGTCTAGTATATATGGAAACTAGCACCCTCACATCGCTCTTCAGCATTGAGGTATCAAAACTTCAGTACTAGCTGGTCCCATTATGTGTGTTACTATAACACTGGTGGGTTACTCCCTCGGTACCGAGCATCTTTCGGCATCAACATGCGATCCTCAGTCTCTCCATCAGAACTCTTTACTCCGAGTTATCATCACCGCATATACTGAACTTCAGAAATCTCAAACATAAATATCCGACCAAACTTTCAAGGGGGACTCTTGATACCCCACATTCATATTCCCGCATCAACAAGGATACTTATTTATCAAGTAAAGGGAAATATGCTCAATTAAGAAGATTATTCTACAAAGGAAGTCTACTTGTCTCTTAATCAAGGCAATCCTACAACTATAAGGAATCCTATTCCTAAGAGGTTTATGTCTAATCTTTCTCTATGCATACATCTCATCATATGGGGGAGAGATCATTCATTCATATATTCTCATATTCTACACATTCTACATCATTCCATCATTCCATCACCTCATTATACATCCTTTATTCTACTTTCCTTACTTTATTATTATTTCTCTATACACAATACTGAATTAATCTTCAGAGTGTCTATGGGGGAAACCCCGCCCCTTTACCCAGCTTCCTCGTCGATGCAAGTTCCACAAAGAAGAGATTCGATTGGGAGTTATCAATCCCTATGGCAATAAAATATTCATTTAAATAAAGTGTTTGTTTATTTGAGCATTTACCCTTTAGCATTATGTTAAATAAATTTATTATCAAGAGTTGATAATATGAGTTACAAATTTATTTAGTACATATGTTATAAATTGTTCAAAGTCAATTAATTAATATTTGGGTAATATTAATTCGACTATCATCTCTGTCTATTTTTCTTAATTAGTATATGATGCTAATAATAGGAGGTAGTAAGTCTCATGCTACTTGATATAAGATATCATAATAGACATGTGGATACTCATATGATGGGTGGATCAAACAGTAACGTTAGATTAGTGATCGCAAGGATATTCATTTATAATCAACAATCACAGTCTAGGTCATAATAGTGCAGATAGTCCTTTGACCTGAGGTGACACGGTCATCCACATTTGAGTGGTTAGAGTTTGTTACCGCATACATACTTGTGTTATTCACATATAAGTATATGGCATGTGGTGGCTCTAGTCAGTTAAATGTAGGGACAAGTGTTCTGCTAAGATAGGATTCATTACCTAGAGTGAACCAGGATAGATCCTATGCTATCTAAGTTTGTTCTTGATGAATAAGTTCCTGGCCAGGACAAACATAACACAGTCTGAAAGAGTTTCAGTACTAGAAAGCATTTTTAGTATTAGTTATGTTTTATCAAGAATAAATTGAGATGAGGTCATATGATAAAGCTATTAGAGTTTGATTAAACCTTGACTCTAGCCTATATCGAGATCTTCAAATGAAGGGTTTTTAGTGCAGTAATTATGACCATAAGGGTTCGTGTGAATCAATGTATGCATTCATTTCTAATTGGGTAGTTGTGATATCGATGCAAGGGGTCACTCACAACTTATGAGAACTAAATGTGTATAATTGGGATTTTCACATTTAGACTTGAAAGACTTTCAAATCATATCAAGAGTTGATATTATATTCTTATTGCCAATTAGACATAAACCTAGTAAGTCACACCTAAAAGAGTTTTTCCAGATCTCCATATTAATCTAATTATTGATTAAAGAGTTTAATCAATTAATTAAGATTAATGAAATTGGATTTATACTTTGAGCAATGATTCTAGCATATCATGAAATCTAATTCCACCAAGAGTTTAATTATTAAATACTTGATTAATATGAGATATTAATTAAAGTGTTAAATAA
>CATIWM010260710.1:0-14399 GCA_949671775.1 Mallotus repandus
TAGCCATTATCAAAAAAAAAAAAAAGGGGAAAAAACGTTCTTAAAAGAAAAATCACAAAAAAAGAGAAAAAGGAAGGAAGAAGAGAAAAGAGATAGAGGAAAAAAGCTTAAGAGGACAATTTCTTGAGGAGGGAGAGGGAAGCTCTTGCACTCAATACATCTAACTCAAGCAAACTAAGCTTTGAGGGCTCAGTTAGGAGCATCAAAACCGTCCAAATCAGTGAGAATCCTTGTTTTCAAGCTTTAAGTTGCTTATTTTCTATAAAAACCGTCAAACTCTTGATTTTTGCACTTGTTTTATGTTTATTGCTTACTTGATATCATGTTAATGGCCTGAACATGTGAATAATTGAGTTTTAAATTGCTAGTTTATACATGTTTGCATGCATGCATGAATTGCTTAGGAATTAAGAAAGATATAAAATTTTGTGGTCTAGTTGAAGTGGCGATGTCTCTTTAATGTGACGTCACCTCTTTGTTATGTGGCGATTGGAAATCGCCTCCTGGCAAGGAGGCGACGCCTCTTCAAAGAGGTGATCGCCTCCCCGCCAGAGTCCTACACGAATCTGCTTCATTTTTTGTATCCTTTTGGTTTATTTTTTATTTTTGATACATTTTTATTGTCTTGTATCTTTAATTTTACATCAGATTGCCATGATATTAGGTATGTTCAAATAATAAATTTGTGTATAGATGAATTTTCATGCTTATTTTATCTAAATTGAATTCAATTTCTTTTGTAAATAAAATTATTAACTCGAAACGGAACTAACTTTATTTATTGTAGGGATTTCTTGGTAATCTTTAATCACTAAGTAGTTAGTGTATTAATTAGTTCTTGAGAGGTTTTATTTCAATTAATTATCATTGTAATTGTATGAAATGTTGCAATCCTTAATCCTTTCCCCATTCGTTTTTGAATGTATGATTGTAAAATAATTATTATTTGCCTCGAATGTTGAGGTAATAAGCATGCAGAGGGGATTAATGTGCAAACTTGAACTAAAGTAAATCGAAAATGATTGCAATCAAAAAGTAACAAGGAAATAATTCAATAATCAAGGAAAATAAAATACAAAACACACACGGAGGCCAACCGCAAGGTTGGGTGGGCATTCAAAGGCCCATACCCAGTTTTCAAACCTGATCTCTGATGAAGGTTTTTGGGAACCTCCGTGGAATCCAATTATTGTGTAGTGTGTCCCGACTTTTATCCTGGTGGTGACTCCATCTCTATTTTGGGCCCTAAGCCCATTATGTATTTCCTAGCAGGCCCTGAGCTTGCATAGTGCCGTGGTCGACAAACACTTGAGCGCGCGCTAAACCCTCCACCTACAGTGGCAACTCCACTAGGGATAGAGAAACTAATTCCAATGTTTTGTAATTTATTATCTTTGGTTATTTCTTTATTTTCTTTACATTTATTACATTCAGGATACATTTCCACATAATGTGCACACCAGTCCCAAATAACCTGAAAATAGTCTTTGCTTCGCTGTCTGTGTTTTACTCAAACCTGGTGGTGAAGTATTCGATTATAGTCACTCATAGCACATACCTATCCACTTCGCACGGGGAGACGTAATGGATGTATATAGCTGTGGGAAAAGTAGCTTTTTACCCTTGACTCAGCTCATATAATGACTTAGTAACTTCCACTCAGATTTTTCCAAGCGCGTGTGATTTATGCCATTTAGTAATTCTTGTAATAAAGCCCGAGCCCATTTACAAGTGGAATATGCTAATCTAGGCCTTTGATGCTCACTATGGCCTATTGAAAATGGACTTTAGTTTTATTCAAAATAATTGCCACTTGTTTGCCTCGTTTTGAGAGTTCTTTTGCATACATCAATTTTGATGTCCCCTGTTAATAATTAAAACCCAGCCAACAATCCTAAGAAAAGGAACTTGCCATTGAATGCGTGTGTGGGAGAAATAAGGGTGGAGATACCACTTAAAGAGCTTTGTCTTGTTATGTGTTACATGTAAATACCATATATGCTTCTTTCTTTTTTTAAATGATAAGGTGAATCTGCATATCATGCATACACGTCATGCATATCTCTAACCCATGGTGGTTGCAGATATAGATCTAAATCAGTTATCTACTTGGACACGCTTTAACACCAGTTGTTTAGTTAGAATGTCAAAAGAAATAGCGTCACTAAGTTTTAATCATGAACAATTTAAGGCAAGAGTGGCCAAATAAACTAGAACAATTATGCGAGAGATGATGGCAGAAATGTTGAGTTCAACCAGAGAGAAAACACCAGCGCCTCTATTTGATATTGATGCTGAGAAACCGGGGAGGCAAGAAATAAAAGATGACCAGGAAACTTTACTAGCAAAACCTATGATCTGATAGGGGACAAATGGTGCAGAGAATATAAAGAAGCTAGACTGGGCCATATTGCCAAGACCGTGTCCCATATGCAAATGATGATGAAAGAAAAAGGGATCGATGCCCCGATGGATTATACTAGCTTTAATCTCGATAAAGCTAAGGACTCTTTACCTCAAAAGTTCAAGTTCCCAGGCATGAAAAAGTATTCTGGAACTGATGACCCATACTTGCACTTAAAATAGTACGTGACCTATATGTAGGCAATAGAATTGACCAAGCCTCAAATTGTTAAGCAATTCCTCATGTCTTTAGAGGGTGGTCCAATCCGTTGGTACTACACTTTAGAACCACATATGCAGAAAGATTGGAAAGAATTATGTGCAGTATTTATCAAGCAGTATGGCCTGAATGCTCCAATGGAAGTGTCTTTGCTAAATTTATAAAATATAAAGAAGAAGTTCAATGAGCCCTTCACTGAATACTTAACTAGATGGAGGGGAAAGTTATCACAGATGAAGCAGAGACTTACAGAATCTGACCAACTAATGATAGTGATGGAGGGTTGTGTTCCATTACTTTCAAGAAAGTTGATAGATCTTAAGATCCAAAACTTTAAGGAACTTCACCAATTTGGGGTACAAAAAGAATATGACCTAGCTCAGGATAAGAAGTTCTATAGCGGCAAGTCTATAGGCAGAGAGGGGATTGGATCTAGTAGTGTGATCGGGCCAAGCAGTAATGTTCAAATCAATGTCATCGGACAACCCCGAATGTTTTCTAACTTGGGTAGACCTTAGAAAAGGTTATTGAGAATAATCTAATACAACCTCTACCTTAAAGACCACCTTTCCCAAACACCAATCCAAAGTTTTATTGCAAATACCATCAAACAATTGGGCATGACACTAATGGCTGCATTCGCCTGAAATATGAGATTCAAGATTTAATTTATTCAGGCAAGATAACCAATCCTGAAAATGGAAAACCAAACACCAGGAATAACCCCTTACCCAATTACCGAAACGTACCACCCTCAAATCCACCAATCCTCATGATGAATAACGGCTTGATAGAGGAACAGATTTTTAATTCCTTTACCATTGCCACACTTATACCACTAAAACCTAAATCTGAATGAGCAGCCAAAGGAGTTCAATGTAAATGTTTTAGACATTTAGAGCTCCGATGATTAAGAGGAAAGATGGGCTAATCTATGGAAAGACAATAAGGGAAAGAAAATCTAAGCTCAGACGGTTAGAAGAGTTGAGAAAAAGAAAGAATAAGTGAAATCTACTAAGCAGGGAAAAGAAAAGATTAGTTCATATGAATAAGCGAAGAAGGAGGAAAAAGATGATGAAACAAAGTAGAACGAGAAGGCAGCTGATGCCAAGAGAGATGAGAAAATGCTTGCTAGTGTTTGGGAGTTGCTCATGCACTCCGGAGCCCATTGGGAGGCACTGGTTATGACTTTTAATAACAAAAAGATCTCTACAACTTGCACCCCCAATCAAATGGTAGATTCATTAACAGACAGCCCCCAAGGGGCAATTGTGTTCACATATGATGATCTACCCTTGGAGGGAAGAGATCACAACAAAGCCTAGTTAATCAAGGCCAAAGTCAAGGGGAAATTAACTTGATGTGTGATGGTGGACAATGGATCCATGATCAATGTGTGTCCTCTTAAGATTCTACCAAAGCTGGGTTAACGGTGGCTGACTTGAAGCCATTTAAAGTAGTCATTAAAGCCTATGATGACACTAAGAGGCCAGTCGAAGGGACCTTTAGAGCACTGGTTAAGACGGGACCTATAGAGGTTTGGGTCAAATTATATATGATTGACATCCCAATCACTTTTGCTATGTTGTTAGGGAGGCCACAGTTTCATCCCTTGGGAGGAGTGCCATCAACTATACACCAAGAGATCAAGTTCCCACATGAGGGGAAAGTGGTTACCATAATAGCAAAAAATGAAGCTGCAGTGGCTGCTCTGAAGCTATCTCTGAATGAGATTTTGGTTAGTCCGAGTTTTGAGGTCTGTGTGATCAATGAGGATGAGCTAAATCCAAAGATTGTGAGAATGATGAAAAGCATGAACTTCATGCTTGGTATAGGGCTAGGAAAGAACCCGCAAGGCCCGCCAAGGTTTATTGAATGGAAAACTCTGATTCTAAAATATGGAGTAGGATACTAAGATGATGATGCTTTCAAGGAAAGGAATGAAAATAGGGCTAAATCAGGGAAGAACAAAGATGGAGTTGAGCCAAAATGGAGACTACTATGGGAAACCTTTCTAAAAGAAGGTTATGTTGGCAACCTCAAACCGTTAATGATAGCTTAAAAGATGGTCCCTAGATTTGAAATCTTTATTGAGCACATGGTTGGGATCCAAGAATCAGTTGCCAAGGAACCTATGGTGGAGGAACTGGCATAGATTTTTGAATCAGAAAAGGACATCCCTACGACAAAGCTAAAGGACACTGGGAATAAAAAAGATGAGTATGATTTTGAATCTTTTATTTTTTATTCCATCATAGATGTCTTCTATGATGATCTTGATATTTCTCTTGCTAACATGTTTAATACTGATGATGTTTTCTTTTCTGAGGTTAATCCAATAGAATCTGACTTTGCCTACTTGTATGATGTATTTCCTAATGGTTATTCGATTTGTAATGATCACTTCATGCATATGTTTGACATCAATTCAGTGTAAACTGAATCATTTAATTTAGGAACATGTGATAATCTCAAGAATATACTCATTGCTTCTATTTTAACTCCTGATGAGTGAATAAAAATGGAAGAAACATTGAGAAAAAGATAGAAAGTATTCACATGGGGTTATAAGGATATGCCCGAAATTAATAGGGAGATTATAGAACATAGAATCCCCACCTATCCTTACATTACGTCAGTAAAGCAAAAAAAGAGAAGATTACGGCCGGAATGGGCTCTTTTGATCAAAGAAGAAGTAAAGAAGCTGTTAAAGGTCAAATTCTTGGAGGTGGTGAATGACACCCAATGGCTAGCCAACATAGTACCAGTTCCCAAAAAGGATAGGAGAGTCAAGATGTGTGTGGATGGCTGAGATTTGAACAAAGCCTGCCCGAAGGATGATTGCCCTTTACCCTACATTGACACTCTGGTTGATAGTGCTGCCTCAAGTGCTATGTACTCCTTTATGGATGATTTCTTGGGATATAACCAGATCATGATGGCGGTAATAGACAAGTTGAAGACTTCATTCACCACCAAGTGGGGGGTTTACTATTATTCAGTCATGCCATTTGGATTGTAGAATGCAGGAGCTACCTATCAGAGGATGGCTACCACTCTGCTTCATGACATGGTCTATGAGGAAATAGAAGTATACGTGGATGACATGATTATGAAGTCTTCAACACGGGAATGACACTTCAAAGCTTTAGACAAGTTCCTAGCTAGAGCTGAAAAGTATAACCTCAAGTTGAACCTAAAGAAGTATGTCTTTGGGGTGATCTCTAGGAAGCTACTAGGGCATATTGTCAATCATAAAGGGATTAAAGTGGATCCAGATAAGGTTAAAGCGATCTAAGAGTTGCCCATGCCAAAGAATGAGAAAGAAGTCAGAGGGACAATTACAATACATCAGCAGGTTCATAGCTAAGTTGAACACCATTTGTGAGCCGATTCTTAAGCTCCTAAGAAAGAATCAACCAGTAATCTGGGATGACAAGTGTTAGCAAGCTTTTGAAACTATCAAGAGTTATTTGATGAATCCTCCAGTACTACAACCACCAAAGCTGGGTAAACCATTAATTCTTTATCTAGCAATTGAAAAGGAAGCAGTGGGTGCAATGTTAGTTTAAGAAAATAATGGGAGAGTTGAGCATACTGTATATTACTTGAGCAAAAAGATATTACCTTATGAGGCCAATTATAGTCTAGTAGAGAAGACATGTCTAGCCATGATTTGGGCCATGAAGAAACTCCAACATTACTTCTAGTCATTCATGGTTTAAGTCATTTCAAAACACGATCCACTCAGATACCTCCAGCAAACTCCGTCACTCACAACAAAATTGGCTAGGTGGTTGGTCTTGCTCACAGAATTTGACATAGATTATGTGGCAAAGAAAATGGTGAAAGGAAGAGCTATGGCGAACTTTTTAGCTCATAATCCAATGGATGACGAACCATAATAGGAGTTGGAGTTTCTAGATAAGCACCAGGGGACAATCGAATTCCAAACATAGAAAATGTACTTTGATAGGACTGTTAATAGTAAGGGAGTAGGTATAGGTGTAATTCTAATCTCACCAGAAGTAGAAATGATCCTGATGGTGAAAAGATTAGAATTTGAAGTCACCAACAATCAAGTCGAGTATGAAGCCTACATTTTCGATTTGGAGGCACTCAAAAATTTGAGGGCATATGAAAATTATAGTGTATGGAGACTCCATGTTAGTAGTTAAATAGATATCCAAATAGTGGGAAGTAAGAGAAGATAAGTTAAGGCTATATTGGGACTATTTGGCTACTGTCCTATTATCTTTCACCCAATGCCAAATTGTTCATTTACCATGTAAAGATAATTAGATGGCAAATGCGCTTGCCACTTTAGCTTCTACCTGGGAAGGAGGAAAACAAACGAAAGTCAAACCTTTAATTCTAGTGAAATCTCAAATCCCGTGTGATAAAGAAATAAGGGTGATGCCGACTGACTCCACAGAGAAGCCATGGTTTTACAATTTACAGCAATACTTAGAAATGGGAAAGTTTCCTGAAGATGCTGATAGGAAAGAGAGGATATCTCTCTGATTGTTGTCTCGCCAATTTATTAGTCATAATGGAATGTTATATAAAAGGGTACCAAGTGGAGTGCATTTGAGGTATATGGATAAGAATGAAGCTCAGAAGCTTATGGAAGCGGTTCATGAAGGAGTATGTGGTCCGCATATGAACGGAATGATCCTAGCAAAGAAAATAGCTCGTCAAGGCTACTTCTAACTAACAATGGAAATGGACCGTGTGAAATTTGTGAAGAAGTGTCATAATTGTCAATCATATAGTGATGTTAGTCATTTACCCTCCATGGAGCTTAAAGGGATGACTTCTCCCTGGCCATTCGCAGCTTGGGAAATTGATATCATAGGGGAGATAAGGCCGAAAGAATCAAATGGTCATCGCTACATTATGGTGGCTATTGATTACTTCTCCAAATGGGTTGAGGCAGAATCATTTACTACTGTTGGATCAAAACAAATGTCAATGTTTATTTAGAAGAATATAATTTATAGATATGGGTTACCTCACTATGTGGTCTTTGACAATGGTGTTCAGTTCTGAGCTAAGATAGCAACTTTGTTAAAAGAATATGGAATTGAGCATCATAGGTCATCTCCATACAGGCCACAAGCAAATGGTGCAGTTGAAGCTGTAAATAAAAATGTGAAAAAGATCTTATCTAAGATGCTGGAAAACTATCAGGATTGGTAAGATTATTTGTAATTCGCGTTATGGGGGTACAGAACCACTGCCAGAACATCGACTAGAGTTACTCCATATTCTTTGGTTTATGGATGCGAAGTAGTATTACCGGTAGAGGTTGAGATTCAATCACTGAGAGTTCTTCTGGAGTCTAAAACTCTTGAATATCAGTGGGTAGAGAGCCAGTTAGTACAACTAACACTATTAGATGAGAAGAGAATGAAAGCTATCTATCACTCACAATTATATCAGAAAAGAATTGCTCGAGCTTACAAGAAGAAGATTAAGCTGGGTAAAATCAAAGAGGGTGATCTAGTATTGAAGCTGACTTGGCCGATTATGACGGATCCACGGGGAAAATTTAAGCCAAACTAGGAAGGTCCATACCTAGTGAAGAAGTTTTTTTCTAAGGGCGCTGCTATACTTTCAGACTTAGAAGGAAATGAGTTCAGAGAGCCTATTAACCTCTACAAACTGAAGAAATACTTTCTATGAAGTCTTGCTAGGGAGAAAACCTCGCAAAGAGGTTGCCTAGGCAAAAATAAGAGATAGGAAAATAAAAAAATTAAAAAGTCCTGCTGGATTAAAAACCTCAAAAGAGGTGGTCTAAGAAAAAATTAAGGACATAGAAAAGGAGAGAGAGAAAAAAATAGTTGGTTTGAAAACTTGCGAGGGCAAGCCAACTGTCGATAATAGATGTATTAGAAGCAAAATGTATAGTTACTTTGTGTTTAAGTTAAATAAAATGGTTCGCCTTTGTTATTATTAAGCATTGCATTAAGTATTCATTACAAACTGCTTAACTAAAAAGGAAATTTTTTCTAACAAAAAAGCAAAACAAAGATTACATTACGTAAGCTAATTTTGTCTTCTTCTCTTTTGAACCCTTTGGGAACTAGATGCCTGCAATGCCCTTGTTCTTCTGTTTATAACAAATTCATCCTTCTCTATTTGTTGCAACTGAATCCACTCCTTGTACTGATAATAGGTAGACATATCTCTATTGTAGTTGATGCACCTCAGGATGGTTCTTGGAGGCCAAGTTTCCACTAGGTTATTAGAAAGTTCTGGGAGAGAGGTCCTGGCTCAAATTCATGGACTGGACCTATAATTAACTACTTTTGCCCATATTGCCTACAAACTCGTGCAAGGCTATAGAAAGTAGCAAAGTGGAGACTGGCTATGGGAACACAACAAGTATAAGAATGAATGGTCACATGCTGCAATCTCCACCAGGGGCACATCCACGAGATCAGAGTATCAAGAAATGTGGCTAACCAACTCTGCACATCTTTTGAAACGGGGTAAAGTCTTCGAGTACGACAGTGTTTGGCTTTGTAATGTGCAATGTCTCTGGGAGGCTCAAGTAACCTCAATTTCTCATGAAACCATGCATGTCCAGTTTATGAATGAATAAAAATGATGGAAAAAATAGTAAGTAAAGAGAGAAGAGAAAGAAACTAACCTCTAGTAGCAGAGGACTTCCAGAAAAATCATCTGGTTTCTACAAAGTTGTCTAACTCGGTGATGGTCTTTGCTAAAATAAGAGGAAAAGGGTTGAGACCCACCTCCACTTGATCCAAAATATGGAAAATCTTTGAATTGCAGTTGCCAGAAAGGAAAACTAGTAAGAATTAAGCGTACAGACAAAGGGCGATCATTCGAGGCCAATATACTTCATTGCTATTCATAGTTACAATAATTTCAAGAAAAGAGCTTATCAAAAATTCATTACCAAAGATGTGACGAAGAGAAGCCTAAGGAGAAAGGTTAAGTAGCCTAGCCATCTGATACTGAATAGAATGCAAATCTGGGGTTTCAACCGAAGGAACTGCAATATGATGAGTGGAATCTGGTTAAGAGCCTAGGATAGCTTCAAATTCCTCCAGCAGGAAGCACAACTCCATTGTATTGAACTGGAAGACATATTTTTAGGGATCCTAGAATCGAGCAAAAACATGGAGAAATGGGAAATTGATCTTCTTGGCATGCATGGATAAAAAATTTGATAGATGAAACGGCTCCAATCTTGCCCATGATCTGCCATCTAAGTTTTTCAGTGTCAGTTGTAGTTGTTTCAAGCTTCTTTCAGTCATTTTAGGAGCTTAGAATGCAATTCAGGAAGAGAGAATGGAAGGAAATTCGGAAGTGGGAAGTTAGGGATTTTACAGAAAATTAGGGATTTTTATAGCTATAGAATTTTGTGGCAGAGGCTATCACTCCTATGGTGAGGTGATAACTCTGCGTACTAAGGCAATTTCAAGTTACCTCTTTGCAAAAAGGCGACACCTCTTTGAAGAGATGACGCACCTCCAACAGATATGGGATGTTTTATTTTTGCTGTATTAATGTTAAAAACGAGATTCAGTTATCAAAACCAAAAAATTCTCATGAATAAAATGCCTCAACCAATTCAAGTTCAGTTTAATGAAATTTAGACTCACTATATTCAATGCAAAATATGGGAAAACTAAGATAAGTAATCAGTTTGAGCAAAATAGTAACAGTTAATAGGGCAAATGTGATCTTAAGCTAACATAATCTGAGATAGACATTTACTCATCGTCTTTAGACTCATCACCTCCCTCATCAACCGGATCACCTCTATTATCCTTGTTGTCATCCCCAGCCTGAGCAGCTGTCTCCTCCTCTCTGGTGTGCTTCTCCTCCTCGTATCGCTAGTCTTATCCTTGTCATCAACATGGAGAGTAGCCAACTGATGCTTAAGTGTCGTGACTCTAGCTCGACTAGCGTTAAGCTTATCCTATTAAAATATAAAGAAAGGTAAGAAATCATGAAAGCATGCATATATGTAGAAATAGGTGATGAGTATTACCTTCAACTATTGGGTCGTGCTCATCAGGAAGTCCCACTAAGCCTCTATCACCCGATACATATACTCTCCATGACCTTAGGGTATCTGTAGTAGAGTTTAATTATCAAAATTAATCTTGTGTTAAGCTGAATTTGGAAAACAAATTGCACAAGAAAAGAACTCACATGTGTAGAGGTCTCCAGAATAAATATTGGCTCTGTACTTATGTCCGGTGTAAAAAACTAGCGAGATAACTCGCCTGAAGGTAGCCAGCATCAAATCATTAGATCTAGAGGAGTAGCAAGCATGCTAGCAACTACCTGCGAGCCAGAACTAGAGCTAGGAGTGCTACTAGGAGGCGGTGCCCTAGTCGAGGTACCCTCATCATGAGGCACAATGCGAGGACACTGCGACAGCCTCTCCTACACGATAGGCCTAGGCCAGACAGCTGGTGCTCTAATTGGAAACTGAAAAAGAAAAAGAAATAAGAAAGAGGGTCTCTATAGATAAAAAATGCAAAGTCAAATACTTAATGAAATCATTTGTTTACTTAGGATGTAGATCTGGTAGAGGCACTCTCTACAAGAGATGAGTCTGGGCAAAGTCCACGTAGCGAGACTTCCTCCTCTCGTAGTACTCATCTGCATCATATCCCTTAACAGCCTGGTCTAACTCATCTCCCTCTAGTAGATGTCCCTAGAAAATCTCACGAGGAGGAGGAAGAGGCAGTCGTCTCACCCGAGCACCCCCACGCCGGGCTCGTATCCTCTCACTGAGGTACCACACCCTGTAATCAAGTCCTCAGAGTAGCGTCCTCTTTTGAGATAGAGGGATCGAGCAGACCATGGTCGGTCTCCATTTAGCCTGACGACCCCATAAATCTGGGTATAGCTATGAAAGCAAACAAGTAAGTTAGATAAATTCAACTAATAACTATAATACTGATTACAATTACGCTTAGGTACCATACCTCATCAGGCGTCAGAGTATCCAACCTCTCGCGGTGGATCTGCACATGAGTATGGGGCCTCCTCCATGCACGACTGACACCCCACATATCTGCAGTAGAGTCAATCTTGATCGTATGGGTCCCCTTCATGTCTGGGACCATACCAAGCAATCGCTCAATGTAAGCGAGGCAGTCCGGTGACATCCTACACAGGCTCGCATCCAAAGGGATAGAATCTCCCACACATGGGATCCTAATGATGGCAGCAAATGAAATAGGGTCTAAAGTGAACTCACCAAAGGGGAGATGAAAAGTGTGTATGGTGTCAGACCATCTCTCTAGTAAGGCGTGTAGAGGCTGGTAGTCAATCTGCCCTTGAGTATCCGAAAGAGCCAAAATGAAGTCCAAGAACCAGGTGTCATGAATACGAGCCTTGATCTTATCTAGGAAGTTGTCATACCAAATGCGGGTGCCACTAAAGTTCCCAGCACCTTTGAAAGTGTGGGAATCATGCTGCAAATAAACAGGAAGTTAAATTATTAATTATGCGCATAAAAGCGAGAATTTTTGCAAAACACTGTCATAAAGGCGATCGCCCCTCGCCCCCTAAAATTTTGCCTTGACACTGAAGAGGAGATGCCTCCTCTCCATTGAGGCGATCACCTCATCGATGAGGCAATTACCTTAACAAAGAGGCGTCGCCTTTTCGTATCGACAATCTGATATAATTCTTTGAATTTCTTTAATTTTTTTGATTCAATCACATACATTTCAGTTTTTTATGATAAATACATGTTTATAAAAAATAACCCGATCTCATCTTATCCTATTTGCAAGAAAAGATTAGTAAAATTGGTTACTAACCTCTCCTGTAGCCAATCCACTGAGATGAGATCATGTGTCCGCCAATATAGGGATGTCATCCCCAATGCTAAGCCTAAAACTACGTAGAGGATGTGCTGGAGGAGTAATGGAATCCTAGGTAGGCAAATATGGAGTTCGTGCAATGTCCACAGCAGAAAAAAGAGTTTGAAAAGTGAGGAAGAAAAGAGAGGAAAAGAGGAAAGGGTTTGAAAGTAAAAGTGAAAGTGAACCCTTTTAGAAAACAAAAGAAGTATTTATAGGAGAGGAAGGGAAGTGGGCCAGGCCACTTTGTAGTTTGATTGAGATAGGAAAATCTCGCCAGATGTGGGATCCAGGGGTAATGGCCCATTAGATGTGTATTCCCCAGTGGAGGCAAAAAAAAATAAAAAATTATGAAAATGAAGAATTGTTATTCCATCTCTCGGGTGTATCCCAGAATCAATGATGAAAGATTGAAGGTTTTCTGATAGAAGTATCAACTTCAAGGATGTCTAGTTGAGTTTGAATCCCCAAAGTGCATCTTCCATTTCAAGGATGTTTAGTCGGGTTGAAATGGATGTCTAGTCAAGTTTGAATCCCCGAAGTGCATCTTTTGCTTCAAGGATGTTTGGTTGGATTTGAATCTCCGAAGTGCATCTTCCATTTCAAGGATGTCTGGTTAGGTTTGAATCCCCAAAGTGCATCTTCCATTTCAAGGATGTCTGGTCAGGTTTGATATCATATTGATGGCCTGAACATGTGAATAATTGAGTTTTAAGTTGCTAGTTTATACATATATGCATGTATGCTTGAATTGCTTAGGAATTAAGAAAGATTTAAAATTATGTGTTCTAGTTGAAGTAGCGAAGTCTCATTGCGCTATGTAGTGATTGGAAATCGCCTCCTGGCCAGGAGGTGATGCCTCTTCGAAGAGGTGATCGCCTCCCTACTAGAGTCCTGCACAAATTTGCTTCATTTTTGGTATCCTTTTGGTTTATTTTTTATTTTTGATTTTTAATACATCTTTGTTGTCTTGTATCTTCAATATTGCATGAGATTGCCATGATATTGGATATGTTCAAATAATCAATTTGTGTATAGATGAATTTTCATGCCTATTTTACCTAAATTGAATTCAATTTCTTTTTTAAATAAAATTGTTATCTCGAATAGGAACTAACCTTTGTTTATTGTAGGGATTTCTCGGTGATCTTTAATCACTAAGTAGTTAGTGTATTAATTAGTTCTTGAGAAGTTTTATTTGAGTTAATTATTGTTGTAATTGTATGAAATGTTGTAATCCTTAATCCTTTCCCCGTTCATTTTTCAAAGTATAATTGTAAATTCATTATTATTTGCCTTGAATGTTGAGGTAATAATCATGCAAAGGGAATTAATGTGCAAAGTTGAATTAAAGTAAATCGGAAATGATTACAATCAACAAGTAATAAGGAAATAATTCAATAATCAAAGGTAATAAAATACTAAACACACACAGAGGCCAACCGCAAGGTTAGGTGGGCATTCAAAGGCCCATACCCAATTTCTAAATCCGTTCTCTGATGATGGCTTCTGGGAACCTCTGTGAAATCCAATTGTTGTATAGTGTGTCTCAACTTCTATCCGGATGACGACTCCATCTTTATTTTGAGCCCCAAGCCTATTATATATTTCCTAGTAGGCCCTGACTTTGTACAGTGCCGTGGTCGCTAAACATTTGGGCGTGCGCTAAAACCCGCTACCTACACTTATATATTTTTAAATATGAATAAGGTTTATTTTTAAACATGAGAGAATCTAAATTATTTGATGGTGATAAGAAATATCAAAAATTTAAAGATAATATTAAATTAATATTTTTTATTTATTTAGAAGATCTTAATTAATAAAATTACTAATTATACTGAATATTAACTTGAAGAGATATGACTGTATGTAACAATATTTTTATTTATTTTATTTGATAAATATTATAA
>CATIWM010260715.1:0-16904 GCA_949671775.1 Mallotus repandus
AAATTTATCTAGGAATCTAATTGCTTGATCTTCTATTACTCTATCTGCATCATTCTCCCAAGGTGGATAGAATTCGTCCACGAATTTGAATCGTCGGATGAATCACCTGCATATGAAATCAGATGCTTAACATTAAAAACATCAACAGTTCGAATGTGACTAGGCAGCTTCAAACTGTAGGCATTAGGATTGATCTTTTCAATAACTTCAACTGGTCCAATCTTCTTGGCAGACAACTTATTATAATCACCTGCAGGAAATCTCTCCTTAGTAAGAACTGCCCACACATAATCCCCCACATCAAACTCGACATACCGCCTCTTTTTGTCAGCAGCCTTCTTATATTTGGAAGCAGCTTTGGCTAAATTTTCATGGATAGCCCTATGAACATCCTTTAATCCACTAAAAAAATTCTCTGCCTTGCCATGAACTCTCATTCTATCTGGAAGAGGAATCAAATCTGGCGGTCCTCGTGGTACAACAGAATACACCATAGCAAAAGGACTAAAACTAGTACTCCGATTGACAGCATGATTATGAGCGAACTCTGCTTGGCACAACTTCTGGTCCTAGCTCTTCACATGCTCACCTACTAAGCACCTCAACAGATTACCTAAAGATCAATTCACCACCTTAGTTTGCCCATCTGTTTGTGGATGATAAGCACTACTGAAATTAAGCTGCGTGTTCACCATCTTCCATAAACTTCGCAAAAAAAGACTAAGAAACCTGGTATCTTAATCAGACACAATAGATATAGGCAATCCATGCAATATATAAACCTCTTGAAAGAACAATTGAGCCACACGAACAGCATCTGTGGTTTTCTTACATGGAATAAAGTGCACCATCTTTGAAAATCGATTAACTACCACAAATATAGAATCATGACCTCGCTGTGTGCATGGTAATGCTAGCACAAAATCCATGCTGAGCTCTACCCAAGGCTGCGAAGGAATTGGCAATGGCATATAAAAACCCGCATTAGATGTTGTCCCTTTAGAAACCTGGCAAATGCGACATCTCTGTACCAGCTTTTCAACTTCCTTGCGAATAGTAGGCCAAAAATACTTAGCCTGCACTAATTGCATAGTCCTGTCTCGCCCTACATACCCTTCACCATAAAACTGTTTAATAATTTGCAGCCGCAAACTAAAATCTGGAATGCGTAACTAGTTACCCTTAAACAGAAATCCATCATACAACAAGAAATCTGTTCTTTCACCTACTTTAACGTTAGCCACAATAGCAAAAAAATATGAGTCAGTTTCAAATAATTCTGCAAATGAGTTAAAACTAGAAACCTCAATGGATGTTTTAGTCAACAGAGTTTTTTCGCCTACTCAACGCATCAGCCACTCTGTTGGTAACACCTGACTTATGTTTGACCACAAAAGTAAACCTTTGAAGATAAGCAACCCAATTCGCATGCCTAGCAGAAATCTTATCTTGCCTGTGTAAATGTTTCAATGCCTCATGATCCGTATACAAGATAAACTCCCGCTGAAACAAATAATGACACCAATGCTTAATAGCCTGAACCACAATATATAATTCAACATCATAAGTGCTATAACGCAATATAGGCCTTGATAACTTCTTACTGAAATACACCACTAGTTTACTATTTTGACTCAAAACAGCCCCAATTCCTACCTTAGAAGCATCTGAATACAACTCAAAAGGCTGATGAAAATCAGGAAACATTAAAATAAGAGCTGTAGTAAGGCGTAATTTAATCAACTCAAACGCCTTTTCTACCTCATCTTTCCATACAAACTTTCCCACCTGCCTTATGCAATCAGTAATAGGCGCCATAATGCTGTTAAAATGAGGAATAAAACGCCTATAGAATGATGCCAATCCATGGAAACTTGATGTGGATCAGATGGCCTTAGCGTACATGGATGGGTTTGATAGAGTCCAAGTGCGCAAGCGGGCTTCAACGGGCCATAACTCCTAGCACAGGATGAACTGCGGGGCCTACAAGATATCAAATCGAAGATAATTCAGAGATCTACAATGGGTGCAACAGCTACGCCTGTTGTACACCAACTTTGCCCTTTAATTCGACTGTTTTGGGCCTTAAATTTCCATTTAAAGTTTTAGTTCGTGTTTCGTATATTTTTGGGATATTTTCGGTATTTTGCTTCTCTGTTTTAGGGTTTTCGTTTGTAGCCCTATTTATTTGTCTTTTTTATTGTTATGGACAGTTTTCCGTTTTTTAATAATCAGAGATTATTTTATCCCAAATTGAGTGCGATTTGGATGTCTAATTCCTAGTAATTGTGCGCAATTCAATAGGTTTTAGAGGATTGTTTGGCGATAGTCGTGCGGGATTCAACGCCTAGCAATAAATCTATCTCGTTCTTATAAGTTTCCGCTATGTCATCTCTTTATTCTATCTTTTTTTTTTTATGAATTCCAATCAGTATTTAGCCTAATAAATTTTTTTCTTCTATATCTGTTTTGTCATAGGTAAATATGGCAATTAATATCCATTAACACTACAAATGTATGAGTACAAGTGATGGTTGCAATTTTGGCTATAGAACCATGGAAAATCAAGACTATATATATATGGACTCACCTAACTGACCACCACAACCATTCATTGTTTTTAAAGGTACTTACATGAATTTCATTAATTTTAAGCGAGAATAATTTCCGACTAGTTAATTTCAACGATTTTTTATTTTGAAATTTATTTTTACATGCGGTTACATGAATTCCATTAATTTTAAAATTCAGAGTAAGAAGTTTTTGACACATAGTTACACGAATTTGGACAATTTTAAAATTGAGAATATGACTGAATTACCTAATAAAAATTAGGACTTTAACATCTTTGAAATAAAAATATACAATAAAAACTTTAATGGTTACATAAATCTAATGAAACCCTTATAAATCAAATACATAAATTTTTCTATTTAATGTACAAGTTCATATTAATTTTTTATTTTTATCAATTTTAAGATATTTAATTTTTAAATTCAATTGAGCCCCAGCTTAATTGAGTTTAATTAAACTCAATCAAGTTTAATAATAAATTTAATTTTTTATTTTTATAATTTTAAATCCGTCTAAGTTAATTATTACATATATTAATACTAATATTAAATTATAATATTAATATATATAATCGTATAATTATAAAATTATACTATATAAGAGAAAATAATAATTACTACATTCCCTTCATATGGCTAAACAAGAAGATGGGAGAAGATGGTGGATCAACTATCTGGTTCATGCCCATAACACTGTCAACCTAAAAATTTTGGTGACGAAAAATAAATAATACAGAAATTGTGACTGAACTATTTTTGCTCATGCTTCTTGCATTGAATATGTGCAAGCAATATGAAAATTAAATAAGAGATTAATTTAATTAAAATTTACTTTTTTCTTGAACTAAACAAAAACTTACATATAATAAATAGTGTTTTTTTATGGAACAAAAAGTGTTTAATGTACGTAATTATATTTTATATTCAATGGGTCTCATTTAGTTTGAACTTCAATTTAATCATCAGCTTTAACGTAACATAGTAGTATTAATTTGCTCTATTAATCTATTAATTTTGGAAAAATTATTTCAATTATGCCGTACTAATTAATAACCCGGCATACATACATATACTAAAACAATTGAGGGCATATACTATATCGTTAAACAATTGAGTTAGTTAATTGTATTAATCCCTTTAAAACATGTTTAATTCAGGCTTTTGTAGCTTAATCGTATATTTCAATTTAACCACTTGAATCAACAAATATTGGTAAAAAATTTAAAAAAAAACATATGTTGATAAAAAAATTTGAAGTTCATTTTTTTTCTAAACCACTGGTATCCAGAATCCAATGAATTCAGACTAATCTGATTCAACCCGAATAGGGCCATAAGGCATACACTAAGATTTGAATTTGAAACCTAATTTAAGCGAAAACAGCTTTCTACTAACTAATTCCAAAAATTATTGATTTTAAAATTTGTTTTTATATGTAGTTACACGAATTCCATTAATTTTAAAATTTAGAGTAAAAAGTGTTTTACACATAGTTACATGAATTTAGATAATTTTAAAATTGAGACTTTGAGTGAATTACCTAATAAAAATTAGGACTTTAATATCTTTAAAATAAAAATATACAATAAAAACTTTAATATTTACATATATCTAATGAAACCCTTATAAATCAAATACATAAATTTTTCTATTTAATGTACAAGTTCATATTAATTTTTTATTTTTATCAATTTTAAATTATTTCATTTTTAAATTTGTCTGAGTTAATTATTACACTATATTAATACTGATATTAAATTATAAAATTAATTTATATAATTGTATAATTATAAAATTATAATATATGTAAAAAAATAATAATTAATACAATCCCTTTATATGGCTAAACAAGAAGATGGGAGAAGATGGTGGATCAACTATCCGGTGGTTCATGCCAAAAACATTTTCAACCTACAAATTTTGGTGATGAAAAAAAAAATAATACAGAAATTGTGACTGAACTATTTTTGTTCGTACCTCTTGCATTGAATATGTGCAAGCAATATGAAATTAAATAAGAGATTAAATTAATAAAAATTTACTTTTTTCTTGAACTAAACAAGACCTTACATATAATAATAGTGTTTTTTTATGGAACAAATAGTGTTTAATGTGTATAATTTTATTATAAATCCAATGGGTCTCATTTAGTTTGAACTTCAATTTAATTTTTAATTAGTCGTGAATCCATACTTTGCAGGAATTGCAAATAATATACATATTTTAAAATTATAAATTAAATAATTTTAATAAATTGAAACTACAAATTAATCAAATATAAAAATGAGAACTTAAAACGTTAGTGCAATAATTTTATTTTATTATTTTTTATTAAGAGTATATATATATTTTTAATATGTATAGTAATAATAATAACTAAATAAATAAAATAAATAAATCATAGAAAATAGTTAAAAAATCCGGATGCTTTAGTTAGAATTAAATATATAATAATTTTTTATGGAAAGAAAAAGTAATTTTTTATTAATTTAATCTTGTACTTAATTTTCATAGTCAATACATTGAGTATAAATAAGCACATTTAGTTCAAGTTTTGTGTCATTTTATTAATTGTACCACATTGAGTATGAATAAGTACAGTTAATTCACAAGTTTTGTGTATGGTGCCACACAGAGTATGAATAAGTATAGTTAGTTTATAAGTTCTATGTCATTTTTATTAATCACACCAAATTTTTCCAAAACTTTAGGTTGAAAATGCTGAGAGTATGATGTAGTTAATCAACCATTTTATCCAAGCTATATAAAGAGAATTCATGTTCTATGGTAAGCCATATATTGTTGCATTGATATAGTTAAACACTTCCTTCACCTTGCAAATATGGCAACCTCAAAAATTTTCTTTTTATTTCTCATATTTCTAATGATGCTAAACTATGCCAACCCAGCTTTTACGAGAAACAACACCAAATCAAACATTACTAAACCAACTTTTTCACTAAACAATACTAGACCAGCTTTTATGAGAAAAAATACAAAACCAGAAAAGTTAGTTCTAAAACTTATCTACTCTCAAACTTATTTTGAAACCCAAGGCATTCAATCTCATTTAGTTCCTAGCAAAAGATTTTTCCTTGTAAATTTCTCTATGGGAGAGCCAGCTATCCCACAACTTACCATTATGGATACGGGAAGCAACCTTTTGTGGGTACTTTGCACTACTAAACCACATTATCGGAGAATTTATAACCCTAAAAAGTCATCTACGTTTCTTCCTTTATTATGTCAAAATCCATTATGGGAAGACTTTGTTATTGATGGTGATAAGTGCGCTTCTGATGGAAGGACATGTCATTATTCTACAAAATATGTGAGTGGTTTTCTTTCAGAAGGAATTGTTGCAAGTGAGAGGTTTGTGTTTGAACCCTCAAATCAAAATGCACCTCAAGTTCTCGAGGACATATATTTTGGGTGCTATGATAATAGCGACGAGATATTTCATTATCGAGACGTTACTGGTATATTTGGCCTTGGATCAGATGAAAGGTCTTTACTTACACAGATGGAATACCAACAGTTCTCCTACTGCCTTGGGAAGCTAGAAGATGCAAAATTCCATTTATTAATTTTGGGTGGCAGTGCAGATTTAGAAGGCACTCCAACACCCATGGCAGTGTCTAGCGGTCATTATTACATCATATTAAAACAAATGGAATTTGGGGGTGAGGTACTTAATGTAGGTAAGGATGTGTTTAGATATGGTGCTTTGGTAGATACCGGGGCTCTATTTACTTATATACCTGATGCTGCGTATCAAGTGTTGGAAAATGTAGTGTCTGAAACCATGGAGCTAGTATTTAGACAGACTGAGGACAAAGGACTTTGCTTTGAAGGCAAAATTAAGGATGTGGTTATTCCAGATGTGACATTCACTTTTTTGAATGATGCTTTTCTTTTGTGTTGGATGAGAACAGTTTGTTTTACCGTGAAGGAATGACGTTTTGCTTGGCCGTCAAACCATCTTCGCTATCCAAGTTTGATGCAAGAGTAACTGTAATTGGGTTGTTGGCCCAACAAAATTATAACGTGGGCTATGACATTGCAAACACCAAAATGTACTTGCAGAGAATTGATTGTGCAATTGTTGGAGCACAGTAAGATTGTGGAATTGTGGTGGGCACAGTACCTTGAGTTTGAGTTTAGTTCTCAAAATTGTTGTTTAGTTCTTCAGTTTTATTAGCTGTAATGTTAAACGTATTTGTTGATGCTTTTCATTTTCTTTATAAAAAAATAATAATAATCTCATTCTCATTTTCTCTCTGTCTAGGTTAAAGATTGGAGATTAAACCCTACTTTAATAATCACCATATTTAACTGTGTTTGTTTTTACACTTCCTTGTATCGTATTCATCAAAACCCTCTTCTTTAGCTGTGTTATTTTTTGCTCTCTTTTGTTTTTCAAGTACCATGCAAAGCTAAAGTCACCACTTTTAATGCCCCCAGTTTTGATTTTGCTTCTTTCTTTTTTATGTTTCTTTAAAATCTCCTTCTGATGTGGGGTTTTTTATACCCTAACCTCAAATGGGTTTCCATAAAATAACCTTAATTTGTTTATGTTTTTGATTATTTAGATTTATGTTCTTGAAGCGAAGTGCAGCTTTTGTTTTGGTTCTCTTTGTCTTGGACTTGGGTTTTTGGTTTCTAATGAGGAAATATTGTGGGGATGCTTTTGAGAATGGGTTAATGTTAATGGTGTCAAATATGGGAAGAATTTGTTGTTTCCATTTGTGGGTAGATGTGCACTATTGATTACAAACACTTGTATGAGTGTAGGACCATATTGAATTCGTTTTTATTGCCAGATGTGATCATCAAGATGAGTTCTACTTACTACGGGATGCAAAATGTCTGGAAATATTTTGTAGTATTTTTTCATGGTTAGACTGGTTATTTAATCATTTTTGAATGATTTTTGCTGTTCCTTCAATATTTTGGTGCATGAATCAAATGGTGTGCTAATCATAACTATATGCATGTTGTTTGCTTAACTAGTGAAGTATGCCAGTTTTGTGAATTGAAGTATGAACTTATCTTTGTTGCTCAAAACTCAGAGATGGCGATCTGAATGAAAGAAGCAAAGGAAGAAACTGAACTCTCCAACTCTAATCATCACCAACCTCTTCTCTTCAGCTTCTTTAAAATTTCTTTTTTTTTCAATTCTTTTTAGCCCTTTGATCAATATTTTGATCTCATTTTTATTAATACTTGGCAAAATCCTTTACTTCTTAGTTTTCATATATATTTTTGGTTGGGTACTACTGATTTCGCTTATGATTAGTGTAAGTTGGTAATTATCTAAGGAACTTAACGCTCTTTTCTTTTTTACTGTATGAAAAATATGAAGTTGGTGTTTTTTTTTATTGATTGATGTGGTGCGATGTAAATGGTGTTTTTGTTGTTTTAGGTTTTTCTTGAATATGTTTTTTCTATCTCATTTTAGTCGTGATTCTTGATCTATTTTTAACTTGCTTATTGCCTTTTAATCCTGGTTTAGTGTGCTAAACCATGCTTGCCTAACGTTCTTTATGATCCAGTTGACTGGTGGGTGTGTGTTTGTGTTAGTTTCTTGCTCGGTTAAATTTGTCAGTGTCTTTCTGTTTGTTTGGTCTAAATATATTCTTTATATAGTATTAAAGCTTCAAATTTTCTGCTTCTTTTTGGTCGTTTGACTTCCTCCCACCTTATCTTTTCCGTGATCATATATATTTTCATTCAAACGTTCAAGAATTCATGTTCTTAGTGTGGTTGATTACTGTTGGATGATACTAGGCTTGTTGTTAGCTGTAGTTTTTGGAGCTGTTTTTTTGGTCTTGTGAGTGCTGCCACATGATTTTGAGTTTATGGGGTTGAATCCTTTGATAAACTGGGAATTTGCATTTCAGTAGCTGTTGGTTAAAGGTTATGGTATCTTATGGGTTCTTCTAGGTTGTGTTGTTGAATTAGGTTTTTAGAATCTTTGAGAAATTTCTGTGAACTACAAAATTGGGAAGGGTTGTTGAATGGTAATAGAAATTGTTTGTCCTGGAGTAACTGATTGGCAAACTTTTGACATTTTGCATTTGGAGTTATTGGTGAATTATACCTGTTTATCAAGTGATATTTGCTTGTGTAGCTCTGCATTTTCACACTTTCATGTCCTAATTTTTGTCAAAATTGAAGAGTTTCGTATTGAAATTAGTGGTAGTTGAACTTAATGGTCTGGTTTGTCTAGGTGCGTTTGATGAAATGGGGGGTAAATGGGGTAGATCATCCATTAAAGAATTCAGAAGATGAGGGACTAGGCCGCAATCAGGAACTGGAAAAGGGCTTCAAGCAGACTGGTGGTGTTGAGGGATCAATGACAGTGGAGTTTGTTTCTTCAGTTGAAGAATTTCAAGCAAATCTTCTTCAAGTAACACAAAAGCAAGAGATAGATTCTGGAAACAAAAAAAAAATCATCTTCAGGAAACAAGAAAACAGGTGGCAAACTCAAGGCAGGGGTCATCAGTTTTAGAGATTTTTCATTCGACAGATTTGAGTATTACCTCTTCCCCTAAACATGGTATGTAATTGGCAAATCAACTTTTACTTCCTTTTCACTTTAATTAATTTTATTGTAATAAAGTAAAAGAAAATCTGTAGGATTGAAATTGACATTGCAATTCACTAAATCTAATGACAAGGGGGAATCAAATATGACATCTTTTGTTCAAATGGATTAATAAATGGACCACAAAGTTATAACCTTCGGAACTATGTTCATCATGGACTTCAATAGGTCATTACTGTAAAAGCCTTAATTAAATAAAATTCAATTGTCCATTCTAGGACTTGCATTTTATGTTATCTAGATTTTGATGTGCTTCTTTCTCCTTTCAGTCTTGAAAATTATTTTGTTCATCTGTTTCATAAATAAAAACTGTTGGAAATTAGGCTTGCATAAAATTTTGATATTCTAATTCCTAAATGTGTGGAATAAACCAGAAGAGTAAACAGCGTACAAAAATTATCTCTTTCATGAAGTCATACATGTATGTAATACATGCACAATTGTGCCAATGAAACAGTATATTGTTGCAGTGTGGTTCACCCACAGGAAAATAGGTCTGTGGGTATATTTTACAGACAGGTACAAATTCATTGATTATTACATTGGTAATGTAGAACCATCTTCTTTTGTTTGCCTTGAATATTCATACTTACATTGGTAATGTAGAACCATGAGTTAAATTAGATAGGAGATTCTTCTACCTGAAGATCATTTGGGCAGTACTTGTTTAGGTTGTGTTTCTGTGTCCTAGTGCTGACAGTGCAAAAGTTCCAGCCAATTTCGGTTTTAGTAAAATCAGTGTTGTCAAAAGCGCAAAAAGCACTCGCCTCGGCGCAAAAGCCCAACCCGTTAGGAATAGCGCTTCAACCTTAGTGAAGCTAGGAGCGTTTAGTCAGGCGCTTAAGCCTGCACTTTATGAGAAGTGCAAAGCAATAAAAGCGTATGCTTTATTAAAATATCTGTGTTTTTGTTATCTTGGAGGATATTCTTGTCTTCTCACTTAATTTTAGGTCTAATTTTATTAGGTTAAAGGGTTAAAAAAGTAATTTAATATTAGAAATATATTAGGTCTGATTTTATTTACAGCCAAAAGACTTCGACTCTATTAAAACATCTTTTCTTTTCATATTTCTTTTTATTTTTTTAGTGGAGCCTAGGGTTTTGCAGGTTGTCTTTATCAACTAAAAGACAAATCTAATGGTGACTTTTAAGCTGCAACAGGCTAAGTAGATTAAAACTTTATTTTTTGTTTTTTGCTCAACGAATTTCAATTGCTATTATTTTTTTATTTTAACACCTTTAGAATTGGTTTTTTATTAGTTTTGGAGTTTCATCTCATTATTTAGAACATTGTATTTTATTCAAGTATGTTTGTGTTAGTTATGATAACTATACTTTATCCTATTAATTTATAATTATCTTCTTTTAGAAATCATGCGCCTTAATTCGGTCAGCCAAGCGCTTTTTTTGTGCTTCACACTTTAGACAATGGGAAGACTCATCGCCTCAAGTGCGCCTAATGCTTTTAACTACCTTGAGTAACATGCCCTATACGACTTGACTTCATGAAAGTGAAAATGAAGGACGTGTGATGTTATGGTTCTTAAAGAGATAAAGATATTACAAACTAAAAGAAAAAGGAATCACCATGAACCAATGATTTAAAGTTCTTAATCACATCCATTAAAAATCTGACCCCTTGAAGACCATTATGCTATGAAGAACAAAAGGAACATCATTAGCTATCTAGACAAGCAGTTTCCCTTCTTATCCTCATTTTTTACAACATGTTTGTGTGCTTATGGTTCTCCCTGTCTTTGTTTATCTATTTGTAGTGGTAATTTTAATGATTGTTTGTTTGTTTGTTTATGCTATGTGTCAATTTAATTATGAACCAGAAGAGCAATAATAGTAATCCATTGTGACACTTGATATGACATGATGTTTATTTTGTTTGTTCAACTTCTGCAATAACTGTCGTTTACTTTATCATTTGATTTTTTATGGAAAAATATCTTTTAAGCATTATTAAAGAATTAGTTCAATTAAGCATCATTTTGCACCTTTTATGAATCTCTGCAGAAAATTTTATAATGATTCTCCTTGCCGATTTGTGGACTGTATGGGATATAGCTGGAAGGCTTTGTGTTGCTCCCCTTTGTTCTGATAGATATTTTCATTTTTTCTGTTTTCATCAGTTTTGCATGTCATTTTCAGCTTACTTATCTCATAATTAGTTACAAACCCTTTGGTTCGGTTCATCTAATATGGTTGTGTGTGTATATGTGCATATGACTGGTGGAAATCATTCTAAACCTTGTTAAATTGGTGTTAGTGTCACATCCATGTCCAAGAAAATCCATCGTTAGTGTGGGAAAACAATAATAAAAATAAAAATGATAAATTATAGGACTAAGTGTGCTTGGTGTTTATATTATTTATAGTATTTATAAATAATAATAATAATAATAATACTAATAATGTTAATTTTTGATAAATGTGTATGCACATATATGTGAGTAGGGAAATAAAAATAAGTTAAAAAATGAATGGAGGAAGAGATTTAGGACTCAATTGACAACATTATTTGGAAATAGGATCATGATGAGGGGGAAATAAATAATTAAGGAGTCAAAAAAAAAAATATTACTCCCCTTACAGTTAATTTTTAACATAGGCATAAATTTTAGAAGTGCTGCTTTATCCTATAGGCTTCCCTATTAGTTGTTCGAGGAAAACATTCTAATGGGGTGTGTATGGGTAAAATGCTTATTGCATAGACACAAGGATATTTCCCAAGTGTATAAGTTGGAAATATTAATATAGGGAGCTGAACTTATGTTGCAAAAATTGAATATTAGGATCAATGAGCTTCTTATTCTTTTCTTTGACATCAACATCTTGCCTTGCCTTGAAGGATTGGAACACTGCACCACTGCCCCTGCTTGCACCCACGGACATTCACTCCTTAATGACCATGATAACATTACATTCTATAGATCCATGACAGAGAAGAAGACTCTATGGCATGAGCTGAAATTGGATAGACTTTTAGATAATGAAAAGGTAAATTGCAGTGCATGCAGGTTTCCTAGCTTGTGCTGGATCATGTATTTTCCTTGGCATCCATGCAAATTATGTAGCAAATGTTTTCTATGCAATGATGATTGTAGCATAGATGATTATAGTTTTTCCATTTCATGTTTCTATCCTATTCTACATATCATATGCTCTATGTAGTGCTTGCGAATTATGAAACGAAAAACATAATGCTACTAAAATATGTGCGAAGTACGTGGTTGTTTACTAGTAAAACTAAAAGGAGTAAATTGTTTTATTTGTTACTTATCACGTAATAAAAGTAACAAGTGATAAAAATATTACTAAGAGCCATAAGAAAGAAGGCATTTTTAAAGTAAAAAGTAATTTAGCTTTTCTATTAAAATAATAACTCACACATGATAAAATTATTTAATTATTAAAGAATATTAATCAATAAGCAAAAAAAATATGAATTTGAATGTAACATGTGAAGGCGGTAAAATAGGGCGGGTAGCTGAAACGGGAAAATAATGCAAAAGCAAGAAGATAAAAAGACAATAAATAAATGATTTGCTGAATTACAAAAAGAAAAATTCTAGCCTATACTCAGCACCCAATAGTTATTTGTGTCACACATCCAACGATTTGGTATAATAGGCTGACTGTAGGCAAAAATCTCCCTTACAAAAATATCCTTTACTTGCAACTTATATGTATTCTTATATCTTGAAAAATTACTCTTACTTAACTAGTGGACTGCACCATCCATTTTTTGTTATATATATCTATAATATATATAAAAATGTACGAAAGAGAGGAGGGACAAACAAAATTACAAAAAAGTTTTCACTTATTATTATATAAAATTTGAATAATTTAGTAATTTACAGATAAAAATTAAAATATTTCCTATTTTAATCAGGATAGTTTCTATTTTATCTCTAATAAAAATTATATTTATTAAAATGGAATTTTAATTTAATTAAAAGTATGTTTCCTATTTTAATTAGGTTAACTTTTATTTTATCTCTAACAAAAATTAAATTAATTACAATTTTAGTAGTAATTTTGTTAAAAATATATATTTTTCTATTTTAATTAGGTGTACTTATATTTTATCTAATATAAATCAAATTAAAAAACATAATTTTATAAGTCTTACGAAATTAAATTTAATAAGTAAATAATAAATTTTATAAAATAATTAATTATGAAAAATATTAACATAAAAAAAGTTGAAATTTTGTTGTGTTTAAATAGAAAATTTATAAAAAAAATGTAATACATTACTATATTATAACTCTATTAGGTTTGTAAATTTGGATTATTAATTAAATAAAAATATTGAAAAAGTATTGTATAATTGTTTAAATAGAAAATTTATTAAAACTTTTATCTGTAATCGTATTTTAAAAAATAGAGCATATAATTTGTAATATTACATTGTTATATTAATATATAATACTTTTATTTTTTAAATTTTTTTTTAATTAAATAATAATAATAACGATAATAATAATATCAAAGTATATATTTAATAATTTTTTTACCATCATGAGTCAAAAAAAAATTTTGTTTACGTGTGAAGCACGTGGTTATTTACTAGTATATATATAACAAAAATAAAAAAATTGGCTTTTCATTGAAAAAAAAATTGTTGTTTATAATATAAGGAAAAGAAACAAAGCTAAATCTGCGACTAAGTATTGAATCTATATGCTAATTTTAACAATTAAAAAAATTTATCAACCCCATGAACTACCACACGTCCATCATTGTAAATATTCCAGTCTATAATCTTGACTTGGTTAATAGAATGATAGCCTGTAACTCTGAGTTTTTTACCAAAATTATCAAATGTGAAGCCCACCTTGAAAGCTCCTCCTGATTCGAAAGATTCTTTATCAATCTTGAACAGCACCACCTGCTCATCGAATCCGACGTACCTCCTGAAACACAATGAGTCATCTCGAGGAGCAAGTAAAGTGACTGTGGTGTTGTTGTGCAACAAGAGCAGGTTTCTTCCATCATCTTCATGCAATTTTTTTGGTTCGCCACCTTGTAGTACCATGGTAGGAAGATTTCTCTGAACAATCAGTGACATAATTCTATATCTATCTGAATCCCACATGACTTTAGCAATCTTATCAATATCTACACTCACAACATCTTTCGTTGGCCAAGAATTATTGGAAATTTGAGGAGGCAAAAGTGCTAGAGGGTGTTGTAATGTAGGTGAAAGTTGAATAAAAAGCACAAGAAGAAACAATGGTAGAGAATAAAAAAGAAGGTTACGTGATACCATGATTTGCATGCAATGTGTTGTTGGGAGACCTAAACTTACCTTTATATCTATTAGCTGGGTTTTTGAATTGGGTTTGTTTGAGTATTTGTTGGAGTTTTTAAAGGGGTAAGTTTAATTAGTTCCTGTACTGAAAAGGGTTCCTTGCTTGAGTAGGAATCAAATTCTGTTGCAGACTATATGGCGGATTACACCAAAAGGATGAGCATTGGTAGTCATCAATTCGAGTTCTGTTTAAGTTAGAGTCCTATATTAACAGAAGAATTTCTTTTTGTGAAATCGTGGTTTAGGATTAGATTTGTTTTTCCATATAAAAATTAAGTTCCCACTCCACTAGGAAAGGGACTCTTTCCATATCAAACGTAAACGTAAACATGAATATAGTATATATATATATATATATGTACACATCCCAAGATTGGTACAAAAATAATAAAGCATAAGAAAATATATCAATCATGGCATCTAGATGCAATGCTCTTCACTATTCCCTACCATTGTTATTCTTATTGATTTTCCTTCAAGCTCGGCCTTCCTTGCAACTATGGTATCCTGAACATTTAATTCGATTTATGCGGATAAGAGATGATGCTCCTGTTGTGAGAGTAGATGTTAATAACATTACAAAAGCTTTATGGGACTCGGGCTACAAAATCATGTCACTGATCGTTGAGAATCACCTTGCTGGTGTGGTACCGGGAGGATGCGACGAATACTATCCTTGCAAAAACACACTATTATTATACAATAACAACACAATCACTATATTTGCACCTCGTGATGATGGTATTATTAAGCATGGGATGTTCCTCATGAAGCAGGTGGTGACGCCCAAGGTTGATAAACAGTCTTTCGAATCAGGAGCTCTTTCAAATGGCTCTGCCTTGCTTACGTTCGATGATATTGACTGTGGGTCTCAAGTTCGAGTTACACAAGTACCCACTGGAGGTGCTGATGCTTCTATCAGCAAAGTCAAGATTGTAGATTGGGATATATACAATGATGGACCTCTGGCCGTTCATGGGGTTGAGCGTCTATTTTAGAAGAAAACGAAGTACCCCCAGAAATTAAATAATGTTTTTTTTAGTTTATTATAATTAGAATTATTTTTTTTATTAAATATAAATTAGTTTTGGTATATTTTCTATTTGTCATTAGAGCTTTGTTATGATATAATTAAATACATGGATGTTGTGCTTGCTAATGGTATGTATAAAAAATAAATAAGTCCTGTAAAAATTTCACTCTTTTGTAAATTTATCGGGCTTAAATTTTAAATTAGTGAAAATTTTTGTGACTATCAAATACCAGACCTTCAAATACAAAATAATAAATAAATAAAAAGATTGAAATTTGTGATGGTATTATTTGTTGTTTGCTGAGATAAATGTATATCATTCTTAGATAGAGACTAAAGTAGCTTTGACCTTGCATGCTCCTACGGTTGTTAGTTATTACTTCACCCAAAATCTGAGAGGATTCACATTTTTTTTAAAGAAAGTTTCACCTTTATGATGTCAGACTTTTTAGTGCGTTGCATTAGCATATAATAAATTTAAATCATGATGCATGTAGTTATATTGAAATAACTATTCGGAGATATTTGGTACTCTTGTAATTATATTCAGATATCTTTATAGTTTTACCCAGACCGAACTGAATTAATTAGAATTGAATGAACTCTTATAATCCTATTCGGATGCCGTCTTTATAGTTCTGCCCATATTGAAATAAATTAATTAAAATTGAATGAACTTTGTATACCAATACTAAATTAAAAAGGAATGTGTCTATTAGGGCTAAGAAAGGAACATATGGATAAAAAAGGGTAATTTACCAATTTATGGTAAAAATTTGTCAAAATTCCCATATTATGGTAATTTTTGAAATAATTCCAAGTTTTATGGTAGTTTCTCAAATATATTCTCAATATATGATACTTTTGGCTGAGGTAGAGGAGAGAAGTAGGACTGTCATGCATTTCGTCAGTAGCACTGGCGAATTGTTTGGCAAATTTTTAAAAAAAATTCCATTCATTTCGCCAGTGCTACTGGCGAAATGAATGGAATATTTTTTCATGCATTTTGCCAGTAGCACTAGCGAAATGCTTGAAATTTTGTTTTGGTGCATTTTGCTAGTAGCACTGGCAAAATACATGTAATTTTTTTTTTGGATGCATTTTGCCAGTAGCACTGGCAAAATGCATCAAATTATATACCCATCCAGTTTTCTCATTTCTAATATAATTATTATATAATGATTATGATATAATGATATAATGATTATGTTAACTTTAATAATATTATAATTATTAAATAATTATTTGGTTATAATTATGTTTTTTAATAGTAGTTAGTCACTAATAATTGTGTAATAATTGATAATAATAATAATAAATAATATTCTATTATTTTATATTTTTTCATATTATTGACTT
>CATIWM010260736.1:0-14025 GCA_949671775.1 Mallotus repandus
CCCACATTATTCTTCATGTATTTGGACTTGCAAAACATTAAATAAAGCCCATTCAGTTGTGTCTTCACTTGGGCCAAACCTAGCATAATCAATTGAACTTCCTTGACTAGCCCAATCTTGCATATAGCCAATTAAGGCTTCTTGCAGCTTCTTGGACCTTGACCTTGTAATTGGGCCTTGTGGTATGCTTAATGGATCCTTAGCTTTAACTTTAGTTTTCTTGTTGTCCTCTCCATCAAGCCCATCCTTAGCTTTATCTCTAGAAATGCCACCACCATCTTCAAGTTTGGTCACATCCATATCAATAAAACAAGTAAATTCATTGATTTTCACTTGCAAATTCATTCATTTCACCTACAAATTCATTCATTTTCACCTGCAAATTCATTGATTTTTTTTTTATATTCTAATTGTTGTTTCTTCATTGTGGTCAAATACTAATGAATTTGTAGGCATTTACTAATGAATTTGTATGCAATTGCTAATGAATTTGTAGGCAAATATGAATGAATTTGTAGGCAATTACTAATGAATGTGGGCTAAGTTCATATAAGTAAATTCATTTATTAAACTAATTAATGTGTAGACAAATATAATGAATTTGTAGGCAATTACTAATGAATTTGTAGGCAAATACTAATGCATTTGTAGGCAACATGGGCTAAGTTCATAAGATAAAGCAGATTCATCAAGCGTTAACTACAAATTCATTAGTTCAGCAGGGTCACTTTCACCTTTGAGAAAATATATTTATTTAAGCCTACAGATTCATTGATTTAAGCCTACAGATTCATCAAGCGTTAACTACAAATTCATGAGTTCATTGACTACATTGATTTATAGATGCTTGGATGAATGCTGGGTAAACAAGCTAAAAAGAACCAATAGAATTAGTTAAAGAAGATGCAAGAAAAACTAATTGAATTAGAAAGATTTAAGCCCAGAGATTCATTGATTTAAGCCTATAGATTCATCAAGTGTTAACTACAAATTCATTAGTTCAGCAGGGTCAATGAATCTATAAGTGAAAATTAATGAACATTCAAGTAAAGTTCCATGAACTTTGATGCGGATTCATTGATATATGATCTGAAATTAGAGGTGTAGATCAATGAATCTACAAGTGAAAATTAATGAATATTCTAAGGAAGATAAATGAATCTGCAATATATTCATTGATATTCACTTTTATGTTCATTGATTTTTCAATGAATATATAGGTGAAGAGTAATGAATATTTGCAAAAAAAAAAAAAAAAAAAGAGGTTTGACGGAAAATAAAAAAGATGCACGCATTTTTTTTCTCACATATGGTGACACCATGAATTTCAAGACAAAGGTTAATGAATTTTAAAGTGAACATCAATGAATCTGTAGGTAAAGATAAATGAATCTGCAGTATATTCATTGATTTTCACTTATATGTTCATTGATTTTTCAATGAATATATAGGTGAAAAGTAATGAATATGCACACAAAAAAAAGACGTTTGACGTAAAATAAAAAAAATGAGTGCATTTTTTTTTTCACACGTGTAATGACTCCTGATTCATATTGCAACATGGACAGAAGTCCATAGTATAAGAACTGGTATTGTTGTTCAAAAAAAAATCTACATTGTTTTAGCGGCTAGGGTTTAGTGTTGTATTTTTTTTTTCTTTTCTTGGACTTCGTTTGTACTTGTATGTTGTATTTGGACTTAGGTCATTAAGAATGAAAATTTTACTTTGTAAAAAACAAAAAATAAAAACTTCTTTACACAACAAACTACAACACGTCTTAGGGCGTCAAATGCATATGCATATGATGAGTGCTTAAAGGATCAGCCGCAGACTTCACACATCAGAATTGAAATACACATTACCCATCAAACGTAAAATATGGGGAGATAAATTAATCTGGTAAATTCATCTAAGTGGTACCAACTGCGGAGATGGTTTTTCTTTGGATTATCATTGTGATTTGATTACAAAGATTAAGATTACAATGTGCTACAAACTTCAATACAAGTGTACGACTTGGCACGTTGAAGATGATGGCGCTGATACTCTTTAACTCCAAACGTGCCCCTTGAAACTTGAGTCCGCTCTGCAACCCAACAGCAGAAGCTTCATGATCCGAAGAAGGCATTATTTCCTTCTCCATTTAAATCTTCTTGCATTAATGCTTGAGTGCTTTTAATCTCATAATACTTCCATATTCTACTCAATGTCATCAATCCAGTCGCCATATATCCTACTGATTTTGTCTGGGCCTTTCCATTTTTGATGAGTTCTTTGCCCAGGCCTCTGAATCAGAATGGATGGCCTTTGCGATGGAACTCCTAGGTGATAGACATCAGAGTGGGGGACTGAAGTCACTGCTGCAACCAAAGTGTCTGTTGGAGTCTTTGAAGGCACTCCTCCCTGCTTTGCATCAGATGGTACAGAGGGAGAATCTTTAGCCTCTGACTCCATAAGGCCTCCACCATATCGGTGCAATTCTGCATCCAATACAATTTAAATATAGTATCAGTAAATTGTATGAAAAAAGTTCAAGTTTCACATTTGGTCCTACTCAATTTGACATTATGTTGATACAGCATAGATTGCAACTAATAGTTGAACGATTAGGTGCGGCTGCCTAGATGCCAAAAGACCTTAGCTGATCAATCATCGGAAGGCCCATGTTTTTAAATGTTAAGACCATGAAGAGAAGGGGATAGTGAAGCCTAGTATAAAAATAGTTCAAGAAATCAGGACAAAAAAGAACTAGGTGCTAAATTGTAAATACTTAGGCTTATTTTTCTCTCTGAGCCCTCAGCATGTTCAACTTCCACATGTAAAGGGCATTTCATCCACAAACCTCAATTCACTTGTCAAAATCCTTTTCTCAATCCACTTGTCAAGATCCCCATGAAAAGCAGAAGATAGTTACTTCATCATGGGTAGAAACAAACACCCCCTTCCTTAGAATTGCTTACCAATTTGCATGTTACCAGAGGTTGTAGGTATGTCAAACTACTTAGACTCAATTTGCAAAATGTATGACGCCATGCTTCCAGCATCCCCATGGAACACAGATATAATCATGCATTACTGTTCCATAAGTACCTTTACCTCTAGCAACCAATTACCGTATTCCTCTTGAAAGAAATGCATTTCTTTGATTATCTAGTTATCTACTGAAATAGAGAGAAAAAAAAAATCGTATATCTTCAGAATTCAGTCAAGCTATTATCTAAACCAAATGAAACAGCACTAAGAAAGCTCAACCCTCTTCATAAATGTGGCCTTGAAAAACAGAGAGAATTTAAATTGTGTTCTCGCTATTGTTGAGAAAAGTAGCATTTTGAATAAATCGATTAAAGGTGACCAAAATTTGATTTATAAGTAGATTTGACATGTGGTAGTAAAAACTCCAAAATAGGTGAACTGCCTTTTCAAACTAGTTCATGCAACAACATGCAAAACTGTGACCACCTAGAAAAAGCAATTTCAACCTCAATCCCAGAATGCAAAAAACAAGAAAGCATTGATGACAAGAATAAAGACGAGAAATATTGAGCCATCTATCTCTAATTACTAGAGAAGGAAGAAGATTTCAACTCGTAATAAAACCTGTTGTATCTTTTTATCCATAGCACAGCAACAATGGTTATGGAATTACAAAATAAACTCTTTCCTCCCAATTTCTACATTAAAAAAAGGCCTTCGAGTTTAAAACTCAGCTTCTGCCCTAAGCTCGTTCAGATCAAGAAAGTACCAAAGTTAAAAATTTGTGCAACAAACTCCCAAAATAACACTTAACAATAAGAGTATAATAGTTGGTGTTGCTTTGCTTCATGCTGAGCAACAATGTACAGGTTAACCTCATAAAGCAAATTTGCTTTTATGTTGTTGGTTCCTAACATTAAATAATCCTTCATTGCAATACGTCAAACAAAAAATAAGAAAATGATTCTAATCAGTATCCTTAGGCACTCTATAAATAAATAATGGAGAAGAAGAAGAAGAAGAAAACATCCTTCTTTCCTCTAGGACCCGAATTGACATAAGTCGCTTAAGAGCTTGCGAAAACATCCCTATATAACAGCAATTCCTCCCTTTTCAATTTTCAAGAAAAAAAAATGGCACCGATGACAAAGTAAAATAATTTTCTTTGCCTTTCTGGGTGATAGATCTCCAATTCCATTTAGCCAGGAAGGACACATCTATATCTATATATATTAAATGATGAGCTTTAAAGTCATAAAACCCAAAATTTGACAAGTGTCCCTCTCCATAATTCAGCATTCACTTCTAAAGGCCTATGTGCTAACAATTCACAATATTTTTTTTATAAAAAATACAAAAATTCCTTATTTTAAAATATCCATTTTCTATTTCATCTAAAACACTTTAATTCTATTACATCTAAAGCACCCCGCTCCTATTCTATTAAAACTCATATCTTCTACTTTACCTAAAACATCTTTATGTACTTTAGTCAAATAAAAACACTTTTCCTCTTTTATTTAACCTAGAAAAAAATTTGTAACTTCTTAACAATGCAAATTAAAAACATATATATATTCTTAATAAAAAAATAAAATTATTACATGAGTTTTTAAGTTCTCACTTTTATAAATTATTTGATTAATTTATAATTTAACTTATTAAAATTATTTAATTAATTACTTTAAAATATGTTTTAATTATATATATTACTTAAAGTCCACGCAAAGCGCGGATTGACAACTAGTTATCCATAAATTGGACAATCTAAGTTCTTTAGACTACATTGCTCTTTGCCAAAATCTTAACACAACCAAAAACAAATTCATAGTCTTATATGCATTTTTGTCTTCATCCCATTGTGCTAAGCAAATAGTAAGCTCAACAACCTAGAAATAGGGGTACCAAAAAAACTAAGCATTTTTAGGTCAAGAAAATATTTTGATATAATTTTCAATTTATCATTATTTTGAAATGGTGTATGCAAGCATCCTAAATATTTAACAAGATAAATAAAGTCCTTAAATGGGAAGTTCAAACTCGCTAATTTCCTGAAAGTCATTCACATCTGCGACAGCAACACCAATGTATAATTATGACAATTAGCAAACTCTTCTAGCTAGTGGAATATGTTTTATTCTTTTAAATGAAGAACTTGTTCTTTATAATTGGGATATATTCTTAAACTTGAAAATGTGCAACCATACACCACAAAATTCACAACTTTCAAGCGGAGTTAGCAATAAAAATCATCAATAAAATAATGTCAAGGCGCAAACAACTCATTGGCCCTGCAAAGATGAGTAGTACAAACCCAAATAGTTCCTAATCAGTTACCATAATTCATAAGACTTACCTGCAGCTCCATGAGCAAAATGGCACTTATTTCCAAACGGGCAATATCCAGTGAGTTCCCACTTATTACAAATCCTTGTTTTCCAATTTGATGGCTTCACATTCCCTGCACTCCCACCACCAGTTCCATTTCCCCCTACCCCTCCTCCTGCTACTCCAGCCCCTCCATACCCTCCTGGTCCCAAACTTATTGCCACACTCTCCCTATTCTTAGACTGTTCATCATGCAAAAAGGTACAATTATCTCCATAGGGACACCCCTCCTCTGTGTAAAATTTCTTGCAATGCCTCCCTTTATAAGACCTCTGACTCTCCCCTGCAAATCCCCCGATTGATGGAATTTGAAATTCCTCCCTTATCTCCATTATATTCCCCTTCTCTTCCTCATGCGCAGCCACAATTTCCTGCCAGTTTGGAGGTGGGCGCCGAAGCTCCTCTATGCTGTGTGCAAAGTTGCAGTTTGTAATGTAAGGGCATGTGCCAGCCCTGAACTTGCAACACAATTTGGTCTTGAAAAACATTTTACCAATGGATTTCTTGGAAGTTGAGTCTTGGGAGTTATTCTTTGATTTCTTATTTGGTGGTTCGCTCCCAGAACGCGTTTGGGAAGACTGAAAGTTCGAATTAGAAGGGGTGCTGTCATTTGGCCCATCAGAGTTGTTCCACATATGATAATCATCCTCTGTGGCCCAAACAAGACTGGAATCAGCAGAATTTGGAAGCCAATTCTCAGGACTAGTTCCAGGAATGACATGCACAACATTGCCACTGGAAAAATCTCTACCATAATCCATCTCAGTTGAAAAATATTACAGTTGGTGAAGCTTGAAGATAAAATCCAAAACTTTTAATGAAAAATTAGTATGTAAAACACAAAACCCATAATTCCAAATTGATTGAATTAATGGCAAATCAACTCGCTGCAATATGAAAAGTAGGCATTTCAACTAATCACTAGTAATCAAAGAAAAAAAAGAAAACCTAATCACCTGAAACAGACTGGAATTATAAAAGTTAGAAAATGGGCATCTAATTAACAAATCTGCAATAACACCAAGTACAAAAGTTTAGCTTTAAAATTCCCATTCAAAACTAAATCATTTCTAGAAACTAATACAACAACTATTACAACTGCAGATAGAAAGTAATCTGGAATTTAAATTACAAAAAGGGAATGGGTATGGATTAGATCTATAAAGCTTCTTAAATGGAAATTTGGAATTTATGAGATTAAAATGGAGAGAGAAAATATAGATGAGGATTAATGATGAAGTTAGGATTTTATCAGAGGTGAAATCTAGAAAAAGATTTGGTTAGGACAAGGAGGAAATAAAGAGAATAGCTATTGGAGACTTACACATTCACCGTTTTCGCTGTTGGAAAAGGTAACCATCACAGAGCAAAAGATGACAGTCTACTTCTGTCCATTTATTTTTTCTCCACTTTTTTTTTTTTTTTTTTTTTTACACTGCAAGTTGTATTATGGGTAAATTTCTAAAATTTCAAATGTTTATTTAAATATATTAATTGCATATTATAATGCATACACCTGTATTTATATGATTGTCACTTTATTCTTATATTTTCAATTTTACTAAATTAATATTTTTATTTTTTATAATTTTTATATAAACATATATTTATTATTATTTTATGGTTAATAATAGGATGATAAGTGAGCGGATATATAGTGATAAAGTGACAAACTCATACAAATACAAATAGCTATATTTAAAAAAAACTATTATGATTAAAGAGATTATTATTATACAATTTTTATTTTAATTCAAATATATTTTATATTTTTATATCTTTAATAACTTATTTGGTTAGACCTTCCTTAAAAGTCAAATTTTTTTTTACTTAGGTTTACTCTTTATCAAAATTTTGAATTTCTTAAATTATTTTCAAAACTTACTCAAAACTTATATTATAAAAACTTATTCCCAATAATTTAATTAAAAACTTTTATTATAGGTAAACCTAAATAAAAAAGATTAATATGCATGAAAAGTCAAATAAAAAATTACTAAAAGTATAAAATTTAAATTTTATCTAAATTAAAATTATATAACGCAATATCTTTCAATCATAGTTTTTTTCATTATAATATCTTATTCTAAAAAAATATAAATTTCATTGAAAATAACATATGTATAGTCCAACGTATTGTGAGAAGTAACAACATTATAAACTTTAAAATTATTTAAATAGGTATATATGAATTCATATTTTAGATAAAAAAAATGCATAATTATATTTTAATTTAAAATATAAAAAATAAAAATAGGTGAATTTATTTTATACCCTTGAAAAAAATTTAAAAGTGATATAAATGTTAAAAAAGGAAAAAAAAAAAGTATAATGTTAGAAATATAAAGTTTCAAGGATCAAAATGAAATAATTTAAATTAGAAAACTACAGTTGAGTCCATGAACTAACAACAAAAATGGCAAAAGGATGAATTAGTGTAAAAGAGATAAAATTTATGAATTAGTGTAAAAGAGATAAAATTTATGAATTAGTGTAAAAAAGATAAAATTAGGGATATTATAATATTTTTTTAAAACGAAGGGATCAATTAATATATTTGAGCAAGTTTCAGTAGAATTTTAGTAATTTACCTAAATATTAATATTAGTAAAAAATTACAAATTAAAATAATTAAAATTATTGAAAAGTGAGAGAATCAAAATTATAATATACAAAAACTATGAGGATTATTAAAAAAAAATCTAACTAAGGAGCGTGGAACTAAATATGGAGGTGTTTAAAAGATATAAAATTTACAAATTGAGGTGTCTATGACTTTAACCTCAAATATAGGAAAATGTTGGGTTTTTTTTTGCTACAAGTATAGGGGGCTAAACGCGTATATAGCTCTAAAAAAAAACTAGTTGTTGACCACTTGCATGATTAATCTCTAAATTTTAATTTTAATAAGCAATTTGATTGAACTAATCAAGTTTGCTAAGTGTTTGTAGACTTAATTCTTGTGTCATGAATATTGAGAGTGCTCAATGCATTCAAATGTCTTCTGAAAACACTTATAAGTCCCTTGAAGCATGAAGTAAACATCAAGGGAAAAAATGAGATTTGTTTCACATCAACATCAATAAAATTCAATTCATTTAATGTCCCTCACAAGCGCCATTCATGGTGGGGACCAAAGCTCACGAAATGGAATTTGAAGAAGGCCTTGTTCATTCAAAGAGTATGGACTACTCATAATCTGCCCTTACGATTTTGAGAGGATTGCGACAAGGGATTCAGACCGTGACTAAAGAATCTAGAACGTGATTATAAGCTACACATGAAGACCAAGATGCCTGAACCGCTCACGAGTGCTTCTTATGATCAGGAGCTGATCGTGATCAGAGGCATCCAATTCATGATCCACCATCCAAACCGTGAGCTCAAGAGCTCTGTGTAGCCTTAAAAGCCTAAGACGCTCACGATCTGCCCTCATGATTATGAGCATATCGGGACATATGTTCACCTAGAGACACAATAGTAACATTGATGTCCAACGGTTAGTTTTTTATGGTCACGATCGAGAGCATGCCCTCATGATCATAAGCAGCTCTTCTCCTACAAAAAGCTGCAATGCATTAAATGAAGCATGGTGAAGGTTGAAAATGAAGTTAATGCACTCCAACAGCTAGTTTTTGATCTCCAACTATAAAAATAAATGTTGGAGGTTTATTTAAATGTTAGAATGTTGTTGGTTATAAAAATTGAATTCTTAAAAGTTACTAGTGGGTCGCCCACGCGATGTGTGGAAGACTAATTTTTGTAAATAATATTTTATTTTAGAATATGGAATAAAGTTATATGCATTAATATGTTAGAATTAATTGGTTTTTGAATTTAGTGAGAAAATAATAAGATACTGATGTTTGTTATTTTTTGTAATGGGAAAAAATATATATCATTGATGTAATTATTTAGCATATTTTTTTGTGAAATATTTAGAAAAATTGAATGATGGCCATGTATATGAATGTAATTTGTTATAAAGAACTATATAATTCATAAATTGTAGAGAAAGTAACTATACATTGATCACAATCCTTGTAAGTTCGTAACACAATGATTTTTTATGAAATTATAATTATAAATTCATAGTAGTATTTTATTTAAAAACATACTAATAACTCTTTAATATCAAACCACAATTTAGCTTATTCATTTTAAATACTCTTGAACAATAAATTATAATCCACAACTAACATGTCCTTAAAACTTATGATATCCATTTTCATTAATAGCTTAACAATTGATTATATCCTATTCTTTTAACTTGTTCTATTAGAACCCAATTTGTCGAAGTAGTTGCGAAGATATCCTATGAGTCAAAAGTGAGAAGTATAACATTTCATTACAAATCCGAATATATATATATATATATATATATATATGTAGACGGCGGGGTTTAGCGTTCGCCTAAGTTTATTGCAACCGCGACACTGTTTAAGCTCAGGGCTCTCTAGGGAACACACTACTATATCACAAAGACATAGTGTGGAGATGAGGAGTCGCTATCCAGGGTAATAACTGGGACAAATCGAAGGTGGTGGTAACTCAATTCTCTAATACAAGCTAGCACCACAACCAGGAGTTATGGATACAGAATACCAACTTCTTTTAGTCTCGTGTTCATTTAAAATTATTTTATGAATTACTATCTTATTCCCTAATTACATACAATTTCATTAAACCCTAACTGAACATTCATCTAACCCTAAGGCAACCAATCCATCAAAAAGCATATAAAAAATGCATTCGAGGCGTAACGTCCCTAAATCCAAACTACATTTGATTTTAATTTTAAGTTATCTAAGTCTACATATTTTATTTACAAGTGAAATGGAACTAAAGGTGGGCCTATATTTTAATTGTATTAGTGAACTTAAATCTATTATTTTTAATCGTAAAAAGTGGGCCTAAGTCTAACAAATTTAAGAAAAAAATGGATTTGATCTAATGGACCTAATTCTACTTATTTTAATTTAAATGAAATGATCTTAAATCTATTTATTATGAAGAAATAATTTAATGGGTTGAGCTAAGTCTAAATTTATTTTAAATTACATAAAGTCGGCCTAAAGTCTAAATTAACCTAAATGGGCCTAAATATATTTTAAAGTTAATTAAACCTAAATTTAATTTTTAAAGGCTTATTTTATTAATGAGTTAGACCTACACATGGGCTTGGAGCCCAAAATGAATCAAAAGGGAAAATAAAACAAACGCCCGAATAAACATATAAACATACAAAAGAATTCAAGCAGTGATCTCTAACCCTAATTTAATTCATATGCATCCTAATTAACTAAAGCCACCATTGATTTTATTAGGGTATTTACCAAATAAACTTAATTTACTAATTAATTTAAAAGTGCAGAAAATTAAAGGTTCCACTATATTCCCACTATTGGGGCTATTACAATAATCTACTGAGAATAAAAATTAAAATTAATTACAACCCCAAAAATAAAATACAAAATAAAATAAATAAATAAAAATCCTAAAACTACGTTCAAATATAAAATTTAATCCATAGCATTCCATGGATCTTCATGAGTTTTGTTCTCCACAGTGGATTCAAATCACCCCATCCATAATCATAAACACAAAAATAAATAAGGATTAGTATTAAACAACATAAAAATTAAAATTAAATCAAATCAAATCAAAATCAAATATAATAAAAATAATCAAACAAAATAAAAAAAAGAAAGGAGTAGAAGAAGAAATAATTTAATGGATGTAGTATTGATTCCCCTCAGAAGGTGATCACCATTGATGAAAGTTTGTGGCTTTTTGTTATGTTTGTCTGTGATTTTTGATTTATTTAGATCTGATTTCCAGCTAAAACTTGAAAAAAGGTACGTGAAAAATAAAATCAAAGGAGAAAAGACAGTGTTTTTGGCTCCTGACTAAAAATATGAAATAGAGAAAAAAATCAAAAACATCTCCCTACATGAAAAGAAAATCACGTATTTATCAAAACCCAGTCCTGTAACCCTACGTTGGGTTTAGGATAAAAACAAAACAAAATAAATTATTTTTATTATTTTTCTAAAAAAAACAAATTTATCAACACATTTATCTAATAAAACAAAAATATTTATCAAAATAACAACTAATCAAAATCTAAGAATAACAACAAATAAATTAATTAATTAAAAAAAATGCGAAAGCCCTATTTCCGACCGAAAATTGGCTATTTCTGATCGGAAATAGCAAAAGCAAAAAAAAAAAACGAAAGATGGCCATATGGCCATATTTTCCTTCAAATTAATATTGAATGGGCCTAACGGTCCATTCATCACTTTTTTTTTGAAAACTTATTATTTATTTTTTTAATTTTCTCTTTTTTTATTTTTTAATTAATTTTTTTTGAAATTTTATTTTAAATATATAAAAAAATAATAACAATAATTAAAATAAATAAAAAAAATTTTAAAAAATAGTTCCTAAAAATAATTTATAATTTAGTTTAAAACCAATAAATCAAATCCAATAAATCTAATTTCACAATCAATTTTCATCATTGGGTCCTCTCTCGTATTCATGCTCTAGTCATCCCAAAATTGGGTGCTTACAGTTGCCCCATTTTATCGTTGCTTGCTTGACAAATTGCGACAAAGCAAATAAGCACACAATTTCAAGGGTAAGGAGTTAGGATACTTACCTGACGTGTTACAGAGTGTTTGTCTATAACACTGAATCGTGCATCGTTATTTTCACCTTTTCATGATGTAAGATTTGTGTTGTTGCAATCTATAATTGCTGGTAAATTTTCTACCTTTGATGCTGCAATCCATAATTGCTCACTTTTGATGCTACAGTCCATCACTATTCGCAATTCGCTGCAACCCCTTCGTTGCTCACTTTTGATGCTGCAGTTAATAACTGCTCGCGATTAGCTGCAACCCCTTCGTTGCTCACTTTTTATGCTATAGTCTATAACTGCTCGCAATTAGCTGCAACCCCTTCGTTGCTCACTTTAGATGCTACAGTCCATAACTGCTTGCGTTTAGCTGCAACCCCTTTGTTGCTCATTTTTTATGCTACAGTCCATAACTGCTCGCATTTAGCTGCAACCCTTTCGTTGCATCACCTTTGATGTTGCAGTCCCTTACTGCTTGCGTTTAGCTGCAACCCCTTCCTTGCTTACCTTTGATGCTACAGTCCATAACTGCTCGCAAATTTTGATTTAAAAATACACTATACTCTGTTGTATAGTGTTGATTTAAAAATACACTATACTATGTTGTATAGTGTTGATTTAAAAATACACTGCACTCGGACGTATAGTGTTGATTTGAAAATACACTATACTCTGACGTATGGTGTTGATTTAAAAACACACTACACTCAGACTTATAGTATTGATTTAAAAATACACTATACTCGGACGTATAGTGTTCATTTGAAAATACACTACACTCGGATGTATAGTGTTGAATTAAACATACACTACACTTGGACGTATAGTGTTGATTTGAAAATACACTATACTCAGTCATATAGTGTTGATTTAAAAATAAACCATACTCAGCCGTATAGTGTTGATTTGAAAATACACCATACTCGGTCATATAGTGTTGATTTGAAAATACACTATACTCTGATGTATAGTGTTGGTTTGAAAATACACTATACTCGGTTGTATAATGTTGATTTCAAAATACACTACACTCGAACGTATAGTGTTGATTTGAAAATACACTATACTCGGACGTATAGTGTTGATTTGAAAATACACTACACTCGGACGTATAGTGTTGATTTGCTGAAATTAGTTATATTCCATGTAGGACGTCTAGCTGTGATGATATCACTACTATGTAGTGTCTAGCTGATTCCACTATTTTCCCTATGGGATTTCTAGTGAAATAAATTGAAGAAATTAACTATATTCCCTATGGGATGTCTAGCTAATTGCACCATAGTTCCTGTGGAATGTCTAGTGAACTTGTGATTTGAAAATATGCTATAGTTCTTATGGAACATCTAGCAAAAGAGTGTGTGAAAGGTGCTATAAGTCCTGTGGAGTGTTTAGCAACTTGTGCTATAACTACTATGTAGTGTCTAGCTAAAGTAAATTCAAAATGTTGTTACAACTATTTTGTAACATATAATGAAATTAACTTCAAATTTATGTTATAGCTACCACGTAGCGTATAACTGAGTGAATGCAGTGTGTGAAAAAATGCAGACATCACCTTTTGAATTTCACATCAACTGGAATTTCATGTTGGCACTAACTAATTGCTTTAAATTTCTTTTGTTGATTGACTTTTATTAGCTGCCTTCATTGCTTAATAACCTAGATTTGACCTGATAATACTAGTGCTGATGACACATATTGAGTGTATTTTCTTCTAGATTTAAAAATTTGTTAAAGTTAATTTTAGCATGATGATTGAGCAAAAGTGCATTAAATTAAGCAAATTCATCATTTATCACAAGATAATGTACATTCAACGTATCCCACTAATTTTTGATCTTCATGACTATCATTATTTGCCATTCATAAAGTTAGAGGTATCATTAACCACCTTATGCTGAGAGTGTTTATTTACCAAGTGAAGAGCTAAATTTCACACCTAAATTTAGGGAGAACTCACTAAACAAAACTTGTAGAAATTGAGCATAAACATATCGAATTTCGAGGATCAAAA